>JABUQX010065407.1:0-22143 GCA_015478945.1 Trachelipus rathkii | reverse complement strand
CGAATTAAATTTCTGGCGATTTTTTTTTTTTCGTAATTTAGGAATTTGCCTCCTTTTTTTTATAAGAAGTACGGATTAATTTCTTTTGATTTTTTTTTTTTCCTAAAAAAAAATAACATCTTTTTTTTATTACTAATTTTTTTTTTTATAATTTTTGAACAGCCAAAAATTTTAATTTATATTTTATTAAGTAATTATTAATATATTATTAACTTGATATATTAATTATTATTTTATATTTAATTAATGTGATCTTATCACTATTTGAAATTTGTTTTATTGTCAATATTTATTGTCATTTTATATAAATATATATATATATATATATATATATATATATATATATATATATACTAATAATATTATATATATATAATATATATATAGATATATATAAATATATATTTAATAGTATATAATATATAAATTAAATTTCAATTATTTCGACCATTTCTCGCATAGATTATTATAATTATTGAAGTATAATTTCATTGTTTACGTCTATGAAAATTATCTCCCCTAGATGAACAAAAAAAATTGATTACACAGGACCACACACCGTGTACACGTAAATACAATCTAACATACATAGTACACACACACTCATCAATTTATTGTAATAATACTTATACATAATATCGTTTGAATTTCTGTTGGAAAGAGAATGGAAAGTGGAAACGTTAGCTTTACAGCCTTACATGCCTCTCACAATTGCACTGAGTTTTTATTATTATTATTATTATTATTATTATTATTATTATTATTATTATTATTATTATTATTATTATTATTATTATTATTATTATTATTATTATTATTATTATGATTCATATTATTATATTATTATATATATTATTATTATTATTATTATTTTTAATTTTCACAAAATTTTAATTTATATTATTATATTATTATTATTATTAATATATATATTTATATGATATATATATATATATAATATAATATAAGCAGATATCCTAAATAAATGCTATCATTCTATATATATATATAATATATATATATATAATATATATAACAGACGAATAAGGAAAAAGAAAAATGGTGAGTGCAAGTTAGACGTCAATGAAGAAATGAACTTGTTGCGTCTTTTTTTTTTATGAGAATTATTTGATCTTTTCCCAAATTTGTTTTAACACATTTTTTTTGCTCTCTACGATTTGCTCAAATCAAATATACAAACAAACAAACATACAAAACCACACAGACAAATTGACAGGCGAGCAAATAGATAGATGAGCTTGAAGATTTTTTGCAAATGGAGATGTTTAGAGAATAAATTATTATATTTTAATTGCATTATTATTATTATTATTATTATTATTATTATTATTATTTATTATTATTATTATGAGTGGTAGGTGTGGGTGGTGGAGTGGTGGAGGTGTGGGGAGTGGGGGAGTGGTGGAGTGGGGGAGGTGGTGGATGGGGTGAGGGGATGGGGAGGTGAGTGGGTGGGAGTGGGGGTGAGGTGGTGTGGAGTGGTGGAGATTTGGATGGGTGGAGTGGAGAGGGTGGAGTGGTGGGTGGTATGGTGGGAGTGGGTGAGGTGATGATGTGAGTGTGGATGAGGTTGTGGATGTATGATTGGTTACGGTTTTCTGATCTGTGTGGAAATTAATATTTATTATTATTATTATTATTATTATTATTATTATTATTATTATTATTATTATTATTATTATTATTATTATTATTATTATTATTATTATTATTATTATTATTGTTTCATTTTTATTTTTATTATTATTATTATTATTATTATATTATATTATTATGATTATATTATATATATTATTATTATTATTATTATTAGTATTATTAGTATTATTATTTATATTTATTTATATATTATTATTATATTATATTTATTATTATTATTATTATATTATATATTATTATTATTATTATTATTATTATATTATTATTATATATATATATTATATTATTATTATTATTACTTCTTTCTTTCTCCTCCCTTCATTTCCAGAAATGGAATAGTTAATTAGAAGAGCATGACGTAAGTCGAAAGAAAAGCATCCCACACCCTCACCCCTCATGTCCTTAAGTGCGAGTCCGTTGAGGCTAAAAATCCACCTTAGGACTTCACAGCACTGCGACGGACCCCCCCTCTCCCACACTGTGGTATCCTCGTCAATGTAGGGTTCATTTCCTGGGCAGGCCCATAACCATTCCCCCTCACAAAACCCCGCCTCCCACTCCTATTAGGCACTTTCATTTTTCCCTCTGCCAAACATATTCTTTTCCCTCAGATACCCCATTTACTTCATTTTCTCTTCAGGTCTCCGAGTTTGCGACATTCCAAGCACCACTCACCACCGTATACATCCGTCCGCTGTGCAGAACCAACTATCATTTCCATTCCATTCCTTATGGACAAACCCTCTAAATACTTAATCTATTTTCGTCTGGTTCATACCATACAACTCCATAACGTCGTTCATTCAACATTTTTATTTCAGATTATTCTCTCAAATTCAGCACGCCTACTAAGATTATCCATCTGAAAAAAGAATACATTTAGAACCTATTACGCGATTATTTACACCATTAGTTTCAACTGCCATACAATTAAACACGTACCAACATACCCCCAAGCAAAAACCTTGCCACTTCGAAGATAGGTGTCACTTTGCAATTCACCAAGAATTTTAATTTGCACTAGCCACCTTCCTACCATTCACAACGTTAACTTTCATATAATTACACTGGTGTATTCAACCGTTCACTTTTTCATTCCAAATATAGACTAAAATATTTAAACCGCGATAACCTTGTCCAATTGCTGCTTCACCATCCCAAAAAATGGTGCACAGCCTTATGAATTCTCCTCCTAATCATCAAAAATCATTCAGCGTACAATAAACGGTTCACCCCTTTCACTCTCTCTTCCATTCTCCATCAGGAATTAATATATATAATATAATATATATATATATATATAAATATATATATATATATATATATATATATAATATATAATATATATACTATATATATATATATATATTATATAATTATATATATTATAAATTATATATATATAGTATATAGTATATATAGTAGTATAAGTACGAGATTTAGAGTACATGCCACATTGCAGAGGTGTGAGAGTGAGTTTGCTCACAGTTGTCTCAAATGTGCGATTCTGGGATATAGCGAAAAACATTTTGACCCAAACTGTTGCACGAGATCAGCGCGCGAGCGCGGGTGTCGTTACATTATGATTATGATTTTTAATTAAGTAAGATATAATTTTATTCGTAATAATGGATTAAAAATGTTATTTATATTATATTATTGTATTATTAATTATTTACCTTATTCCCCTACATCCCCCCTGCTTTTATATATTTTATCTGTAGTGTGTGTATGCCGCTACCTGTATTGGTAAGTAAGTGACTGCATTCTTATGTCTCCATCGTTCAATGATGTTGCAATGTATCTGCGTGTGATTATGTCATTGGTATTTCGAAATCAACATGTGAGCACGATGATTCAATTATTTTTAAGCGTCCCTTCCGGTATTAAAGCTTAGTTACACATTTCACCATCTACATAAGGAACACTCGTTACCCCATATCCCGCCTTTGGCCTTTCTGAGAGATCCTTCTCCTTGTCCATCTCTTACCCCTACCTCTTAGTTGCTTTGTCATTGGCCCCTACGTCTCCCCTCTCAGGATTGTGTAGTCCTATGTTTAGCTCCAAGAATAGAACTTTACAAGTCATCTACTCTCTCTTCATCTCTCTCCTCTTGAGACCAGCCTTGCACAGTCGACACACAGTAGTGGTTTTGTGCTGCCGAGGGCAGGCTTGGAGCTTGCTTCCTCCGATATTTGCTCCCCGCCGCCGGACTTGCAATGGGATCCTCGCGCCGCCGCCGCCTATCGCCAGCCTCCGTTGTAGTTTACATTTGTCCACGCTCGTTCTCACGACCTCCGCCTCTGTCCATAATGTGCCTCTACTGCTTCTCTCTTTCGCCGCACCCCCGGTTTGGTTATACTCGATTTCGTCTTTACTCACATAAGTATTCGCAATAGAGTATGGTGGTGAATGGAAGATGATAATAATTGTCATTGAGAGTAATGGGTTATAGCGTTTAACTACTCTACTTATACTCTACATCCCCTCATCTTGATCAGCGCCCCCACCCCATTCTTGTGACTATGATATATATAATAATAAATTGAGACAGGAATATTAATGGACTCGGAATCCTGTCCCTTTTCGGTTATAACGGATATACTATGTCTCCATCACTCTAGGTTGATCCGCTCAAATATATATTAGTATATAGGTAAAGATATGATTGGACTTAACTGACCGTCGCTTAAAGCTAGTGAGTAGCCTTATCCTAAGTTACCTACCTGATAATCTAGAATAAGTAATATTAATAGTATGGTAGTGACTATATCTATATTGTATAAATACGTATTGAGTTTATATGCATTAAATGTGAGATATAGTTATATATATTTAAATTAATATTAATATGATATTTATAGATATGAGTAGTCAATAACTAATCCATAATTATTTGCTTATGGTCTTGATTTGGTTCTGACCAGTCGACGTAGCCATGTTGGAGCTCGAAATAGTTATCCTCCTGACTCTTGTTTGTGCACACCACTTGGGCAGTGTTCCAAGTATTCACCAATTTTATTCAGAGCGCATATTACTCGATAAACTCAAAATTTTATTGAGAGAGCGAGAGTCTATGTCTAATCACAATGCAGAGGAGTCTTGAGTACAGAGAGTGAAGCAATTAACTCAGTTTGTGGTTGGTATGGATGTGAAGCGTAGTGAGTGTGTTTTAATTTCTCACTTTGATGTCAGTTCAGTCTCAATCCGTCAGAACTCTTCAAAATTGAGAAAGAAGACGTCAACGATGAAGATGAAGGGTTAGAGACCGAAAAGGAATTGCTCAGTTCAAATGAAAGGCTAAATTTCGTCTTAAAAGATTATTTAAGTTACTTTCAAAGTAATTTAAGTAAATTCTCTTTTTAAAATAATTTAAAATTATTTTTTTTTTTTACCTTGGGAATATATTTTGATAATGTTTGTAGAAATAAATTTACTGTAGAACTGTAATAAAATAATTTAAATGGTTTTCGTATCATTATATCAGATTGGTGTAACTCGTAGATTTAAAGGATTTATTCTTAAATTTTAATCCTTATATTTTAGGAAGGAAAAACAGACGAAAACAAGGAAAGTTGGTATAGTAGATTATTAACAATAAGCTTGTTTTTTTTCTTCTTCTTCAAAGTAGTGAGCATTAACGAGAGTTAGAAAATTCTGAATATATTTTTGGAATATATTTCATAATTTGTATTTACAAGTTTGATAACTGGAAGTAAATATTTTCTTTATATATAAAAAGAAAGTTATGGGGCTTCGCAACTTAGTTTATAGATAAACTAAATAACGGTGAAATGTGCACAATTTAATTTTGTGGAAATTATTTTTTAATTATTTTGATCTAAGAATATCCCACAGGTGTGACCTATAGTATAATGCACCCATTATAGTCAAAGTTATTATGCTCAATAAGCTATTTGCCTATAAGACCAATACCATTACGCATAAGGTTTTCGCTGAAAGCGCGAAAAACTTGCGTAACCTAAGCAGTTTTTATAGGTCGACATAATGCCCCATTAACCATACAAAAAAAAACTACAAACACTTCTTTAGAAGCTAGTATCAAATGGCTGACATTTGTAAAAAAAAAAAAAAAAAAATCTGGTTATTTAGTTTCTCTAACGAATATCAAACAAAAACCTAACCAAACTTAATAATAATCTCACATAACCTAACCTAACTTAACTCACTTAACCTAACCTAACCTATCCTATCCTAACGCCTGCGGCGGGCTGTACGGGAAATTTTTTTTGATATCGTGTTGACCATTTTCTCTTTCGACCCTTTGGGATAGTCCCACTTCTTAATGGGAAATTGGGATAACATGAGTAAAATTTCTTACCCGATGAAATCTCCCAAAAAGCACACCGGAGGTGGCAATTGTTTATATGCTCTTTCAAGAGTTCTATCGGAAATTTAGTTCAGATGTCAAGTTTATGAAATATACAGTATAGTATATAGTCAGTAACAAGGTGACGTTCTGCTACCGAGAGAAGTGTTGTTCAAAGACGGAGTTGCGTATAAGAACATTTGCTCGGCCTGTATCATTTTTTTCACCTCTGTGGTGATTGCCGAGGTGATGTATAGTCTGCTGGTGAAATAAACGTCTACATAGGTGGAGTTCTTGCGGATAAATGCCCTATGCTTTTAAGGGAACACTCATCCACAGGTCGAGACGACCAGTCTCTAAAATGTAGTACGAAAATGCCCACAAAAATTTCAAAGAAGAAAATTGACAATGTTAAATGTTTGAGAAGGATGGCTAATGAAAATTATATTTATACCTTTGAATCATCTACTAGCTGGTCTCCTATGAGCAGGATTAGGAATGCTGGTCATACAGAGAAGAGTGAATATCCTAGAGGTAAATCAAAGCAATATGAATAATGTACTGGTCTTCGAAACAGATGTTCCACTAAAACTTTGTGCGAGCTTCTTTCTACTTTCCCTTTTTCTCTACTTCTAAAGTTTAAAGTGATAGGATAGTAAAGCAAAAAAAAAAGAATTTGGGAGGAGTAAGGCTTAACATCCAACATTAGCCAGCTACAATGTTTCAATGAGATTCTGCCTTCAAAAGAGATTGGTAAAGATAGTATGCGAGTTCAATCTTCCTATAAGATTGTTGTTGGCGCGGTAGCTCAATTATCCGGTCTTCCAATGGTTCGTCAAAAGGGAAAACGCCTCCAACTTAGTTCCTAGAAGGCTTTCCCAGAAATACTCACAAACCAGGGTGGCATGAAAACCATAGTTGAGGAATTAAATGTGCCAACCCCCTCCTTGAAAATTAAAGTTTAATTTACGTTACCGAAATGCCAGACTTATCCATCGTTTGCTAACGACTGCCATGGGGACGTACGACAAGTCTACACAGAACCTCTAAAATCTCTAAATCAAATAATCATTGTAGATATTTGCGAGTTCGCAGAAACATTCAAGGAACAAAAGTTTACTAAAGAATAAAACCGCCCTTAGCCCATGGCGAATTTGCGAGGAAAAGATTGTCTCTAATTGGACATCTGGAAGTAAATCCGTCCGATTTCTGCAGAATACGCATCATTGTGCCAATGTTTTCCTCCAACAATGGTATACTGTTGAAGACGAGTAGAGGATATACAATTCATGTTTTTGACGCAGTCAGCAAAAACTCTACCCGTTAAAGCATTTAATCTTTCAAAGAGGGAGAAGGATTGTTTTGAATGTCAAGGAAGGGCGGATGATATCTGCGATCAGATGACCTTTTACTAGGAGGAATCCATTACATGTCGATGACAGAGATAAACTCTATTCAAAGGAGGTTTTCCAAACACCACTCGGCTTCATGGATATATACCCTATACTTACAGTGTTCCGAAAACAATATTGGGAAACATGAATGAATCATTTTGAGCCCCAGAAGTGTGGTTAGTAGCTTGGTGCAAAGCTATATCTATTCTTTCACTTCACCACATAATCCCATATTAATTAAAGTGTCAGGCAAATCTTGATTTCTAGAGAAGGGAACGATAAACGGATTCTAGAGTCAAAGTTGCGTATAGTGATTTCGGAGAAACCACACCATAAAGGACTGCGCAGGTACCACAACCATCTTCATTTCCCGGGAAATGTAAATGCAGCGGATAAAATATTGAAAAAAAATCTGAAGATTGTGTTTTCCCAGTAGCTAAATGAGAATATATACTTCAGTAGGTAGGAAACTAAGGGAATATAAAAGGAAAACGTAAATAAAATTAGGAGGAACAAAGAAAAGACAAACTAAATAAACAGGACAAAGAAAATAATAAAAAAGTTACAAATAAAATAGCTGAAGGAAATTTTGCAGAAACGAAAAGTCTGTTCCCATCTCTCTACAGAAGAAAAGCAATCTCCGACCCTGTGAACATGTTATCTGATTGCAACTTCCCCATAGCATAACTCCTAAGTACTCATTCTCAGAGAAATGATGAAGTGTCACCCTCTCCAACAATCAAACTCTGACTATCTCAAGGATAATCTAGCTAACTGCAATTAAATATTGGTGACAAAAAAAATATAATCAGACATTTTATACTGGATCAAGAAGCTATTAATTAATCAACTAAACAATGGAAGAAAAAAAAATTATATATATATATATGTATATTTATTTACAAAAATGTACAGCATTTACATATTTATAAAGTAATACTATTAATAAAGTTAAATAAAGTATTGTAGGACCTCTATTCCATTTGTTTAAAAGTCCTGAATAACAAAATACCTAACATTATTGGCACAATATTTAATAAATACTTCCCTTAAAAATTAAATGTCCTCTAACTTTTTATACCGAATTTCCTCATTCGATTCCAAGGGATTAAAATTAATTTATAAAATTCTAAATAGGACAAGACAATAAAGAGTAAATAGGAACTGGATTTTAAATAATATAATTATGATATAATATATAATATAATATAATATACTGAGGTAATAAATTATTCCATACATAAACTTTTTAAACATGTTATTTGACGTTTTCGTATAAAGTTGTTTTGTACCAGGCATTACAAAGATAATTTTCTTATTATTATTAATTAATAAATAATAATAATAATCATTAAAAAAAATCCCCTAGTCTAACCAATTTTCAAGAAGGATTAGCAAGAAAGCGCCAAAATTTTTGTTTTACCTTTCTTATATAATAAAATAATATATTGATCCCCAAATGGTCATATTATCATAGTGGGAGAGGTCAGAGGTGCATGACCCTCCCCCCCCCTTCCATAAATTTTACTCAATAAAAACTTATAGGCTTACCGAAATTCTCGGATAAGGGACTACTACCCTCGCCCCCTCCCCCCCACAAAAATTCCATAGTTACGCCAATTCATATAATATATATCCTTGTAACGACTAAATAAAGCTTAATTATTATTAAAGAACACTAATACGTTCTTCACCTATTCAAAAATATAAATTTTTGGAAAGCTAATTTCATCAATGGATGCATTCTGTACATTGTATTCTATTTTCATTAATTTTATTATTATTATTATTATTATTATTATTATTATTATCTATTATTATTATTGATGCTTAATGAGATCATTTACAATTCAAATAAAAGTAGAATACTTGAACCTTTATATGTTATAGCAACACTTATAACTGCCAGGGAAAATTATCAATTGTGTGTTTAAAACATAAAAGGTTTTAAATTCAAATTAGTTTTGCATAAGAATTAAAAATCTATAATCAAATTAATCGAATAAAATGTAATAAAAAAAATGTACAAAAAAACGCTACTGCACACCAGAGCTGCTACAGTCGAAAAATGACATCTATACCAATTAATAAGACTGAACGAACTAAAAGAACGACTATGAAAAGTTACGTATTAAAGAGCAAATTTGGTGTCTGTAAAAAATTTAGAGATTATCACTTCTGGAGTGAGATTTTTTTTTTTGAGACAATGGAGAATTGATTCTGCACGAATCTCAACAAGAAGCGGCACACTGGAGTTAAAAAATCAACATCATGGTGGTCTGCAAAACGATAAAACAGAAGTGCGAAGGTTATCTTTATCGAGAAAATGAATGAAGGGAAAAGCTTCATCTTATTATTGCTTCTAGATAGACTGTAAAGAGACCGTACCTCTCAAATCAATCCCGGTGAGCTGACATGTGGAAGCGGTCTTACATTGTTCATTTCCAAAAGAAGTACAAACAAAACTCAAGATATTGTAACGCGCTACATTATGAAAGTACATAATGCACCTGCACGTATATATCGCGCAGTGAAAAGAAATCATAGCAGTGAAATACTGGTCTAACATTAGCTTTAACATGTGTTGTTCAATACAACGAATATTTTGCCAGACACATTAAAAGGGGAATCAAATGAATACGAAGTGAATATTTTGCAAAAACGGTAAAAACTCATTTTACACCGACAAATATTCTAAATTTTGGGCTGCCATTGTGCGAGAACTCAAAGCAGCGCATGTTTTAAATACAATGTTCTGTCATCAGGTAACCTAAAATGAATATAGATCGCTCATTAAAAGCCAAAAAATCGTTACTATCATTTTTATTGCGCGAAGGTAAAATTGGTGTAATTATAGTAAGATAGGCTAGTGGTGAAGCCTTCATGTATGAAAACATTCAAAAATTACAATTTTTATTCATTAACAGATACCCTATATAGGTGAATCAAAATAATATCTTTCTAATAGAAATATAACATTTTCGAATATAATTGATATTTTTAGACCTACCTAGCGTATTAATATATTCATTATATATATATATTATATATCTCTATAATATATTTTTTTATATAGTATAATCTATATAGTATAATATAGTAGTATATTATTATATAATATTATATATATATATATAGTATATATATATATTATATATAATCATGAAACAAATGTGTGAGAAATGAGGGGGAAGAAGAGAAAAAATGGCTATTTAGGTTTATGGATTGCAGACAGCGTATTATAAATGTATAATAGGGATAGTCTCTATGGCAGGTGTTCTATGTGATAATATGTGTGTTAGAGAATTGAAGGTGGGCAATGCGAAGATGGTGTTTAGAATGATTAGCGAAGAATGGAAAGAGAGTGAAGATGCCCTGATATCTACATTTAATATGTTGCAGAAGATTTTGGTTTTGTGGAAAATTTGGGAGAGTTTTGAGAGATGTAGAGGTGTGAATATGGTGGTAAAAAAGAGGTTTTGAAAGATTAAAATTAATACAGTAAAGGTTATGGTTGTTGAGTGAGGAAAGTCTTAGTGTGAAAGAATGTTATGAGAGTAGCTGAAAATAGTGTCTGAAGATTTAATTTTTAGGATAATATGTTTGAGAGATAAGGAAACGATGACGCAACAGGTGTAAAAAGTTGCTAGAATCGCCGTAAGGTGCCTGGTGCGATTAAACCATTGTTGGTATTAAGGATTAAGTCTGAAGTCTACTAGGGTCTTTACATGATGGGTATGATTGTACTTGTGAGGGTCACCCTTGAAGACTATGTCCTGGAATAAGATATAAGATCTTAAAACACATGCTTAATAAGAAATTTCATTAGGTGTAGAATAATTGATAACTATATTGTAGTATTAGTAGAGTTTGTGTTTAATGAGAAATTATAATGAGAGATTAAATGAAAGTACGTGAAATGGTTTGTCATGTGTATCATGATGGAAAAGGATGGAGATGAGAGTCGTTGTAAGCCGATGTATAGTGTGAGTGTGCTGGAATTGACACCGGCTGGGAGACCGAAGAAATAGTGGATGAGTCAGTAAAAGGAATATCCTGAGAAAAAAACAAACTGAGTAATTTATCAGAGGCGAGAAGAAGTTCATATAAGGAGTGAATGCTGGGGATCGTTGAAGGTATATGTTTGGAACCACTCTGGGCCAAGGTGAACCCACACAGCTGACAGGATGCCATAGGGAGGTTCTACGGTCCCTTGAAGTCTTAGGTGATTTTCTGATACTACGTCATCTCACTAAAAGGATAAAGGGGGTGGGCTGCGATTTCTTTTCGACTTGCGTCATATTCTTCTAACTAACTTTCTGTTTCTGTGCATAACGCTCCTTAGCCCTCATCTTGGGAAGAAGGTGAATAATATATTAATATACCTATATATAGTAGGATAGTATATCAGAAGTATTATAAATAGTATATTGATAGTATATTATAATAGAGTATAATATAGTATATAGTTTGTATGTATATATTAATAATCATAATACTATATATATATATACTATTACATAGATATATATATCATTGATATATACTATAATTATAATATATATATTCATAATATATATATATATATATGAAATAATATATAAGTAATATATATATTTATTATAATATGATTATAATATATAAATATATATATCATATACTATTAAATATATATATATATAATATATATATATATATATATATACTATAATATATATATATATTCATATATAGTATATATAGCTACTATATATAGTATATATATATATAAATATAATTATAGTATAATATATAATATATATATATATAATAGTAATATAATATCTAAATATAATATATATATAATATTTATATAATAGTATAAATATTATTTATATATAATATATATATATATATATTATATATAGTTATTAATTAGATATAAATCTATATATATATGAATATATATAATATATAGGAAAGATATCTATATATATATAATACTACTTATATATATAATTATATTATAGTCATATACTTCATTATATAATATATATATATATATATTATAATCTATATATATAATAGGTCACTTACCAGCTTGGCACTCAGCTTCAGGTTGGATTCCATGCTTGCCTATCTTGGACGGGACATTTCTCGGGTAGGGTCAACCGGCCTCTTCAGAATTCAACTATTCAACAATCTTCACATCACCCACGCAAATAACCTCAATTTACTTATCGGCGCACAGTCTAACGTTCATCACCGTTAAAAATAGAAATTAATGGATGTTAAATGGCACGAAGTACCCTAACACTTTATATATGTTTAACGGAGGGTAATTTCAACACTTCATTTTCTTTCCAATTGATGATTTTTTTTTCTGCTCAGTTACTACAGTTATATAAGGTCGTTCGCCCCTGCATGGAGTACTGTTCCACATATGGTGTGTCCGGTGTCCAACTCCCTTCTTTGGATAAGAGGTTTAAGCTAGAAGTAATAGACTAATTACACTTCGATACTTTGAGACTCCATTGACTCTCTCTACTGCTGATGACATTAGCTTCTCTATGTGTTTTTTTCTGAGAGGTATTAAAACAACAGCAGGTGCATTCGAGAGGAGCTTGAGACTCTGCAATCCTCCATACTTGCTGCAACTCGTGAGACAAGAGGATACCGTTGCCACTCCACTAAAATATTGTGTGGTGTATTGGAGCTCAACCAGTTTCGTTGTGTTGTGTTCTACTTCTTTTCTAACCACATTGTTTTTTGTGATCTCTCCTTGACTGCTTTCCTCTGTATTTCACAATCGTCACTGCGCCCCACTGAGAGAATTCACTAAGCAAGGGATTGAATGGTCCATTATTGTTGTTTCTGCCCAATCCATTGAAAAAAGGCCCGCGAGTAGTGGTGCGCTACGTTTTATATTAAGTAATTATATATATATATTATATAGTATTATAATATATATATATATATAATAATATAATATATATTTATATTATATATATATTATAAATTATATATAATAATACTTATGTTTTATATATATATATATTATATTTAATATATTTATTAGATATATTAGATATATCTATAATAATATATATATATTATATATATATATTATATATAATATAATAATATATATATATATATTATATTATATATATATATAGAGGGATAATTTACTGAAAATTGTCATGTCCATTAAGCCTCTAAGTAATTACTTGCCTTCTTTTTTTCTTCCTTTTTTTTCTCCATAAGAGGGTGGGTTCCTGGGGGAGAACAGTTTTTTTTTTTTTTGGGCAGAATGTATTAATCTAAAAACTAAGAACACTGTATTGATTTATATGTATAAATGTATAATATATAGTCTATAGTATATATATATATTTATATATATGGTATATATATAATAATATATACTTATATATAATATATTATATATATATAAATAATATTATATATATATAAATATTATATATAGTATATATTTAGTATATTATATATATATAGTAATTATATATTTATAATAATATACTATACTATATATAAATATATATTATATAGTATATTTATATACTAATATTATATTATACTTACTAAACCGGTATAGAATATAATATTATATATATATATATATATATGATATATTATATAATAGTATTATATAAGTATTTATATATATATATGTATATATTATTTATATATATATTTCTCTAAAGACTATATTATATTGATTATATAATATTTGACAATATGTTTTATATTTACTGGTATATATTATCTTTGATTTATTATATATTAATAATGTAATATATATGCAATATATATAACTATATAATATGTATTATATCTATTATATATATTATATATATATGTTGTATATAGCTAATTATAATACATATATATTTATATATTATATATATATATAAATAATAGTATACTATAATAATATAGTATAATATATATATAGATATATATCTATAGTATATATATATAATATACTATTAGTATATAATAATTGACCCATCGTAAAAATTAAAATTATATTACGGTTGCGCAGTTAAACCTCCGTCACATTGTTATCACTGCAGTCCCAATTAAAAAAAAATAAATAAAAAAAAGGTTTCATATTAGCACGGGCTCTTTTGAAAAGAGTACCTCATGTGTTCCACATATTATTCCAGTAATAAGCACTTTGGAAGAGTAAAAAAATATCTATCCTATAATGGTTAATAATTCATTTGCCACTGTATCCAAGTATCTAAACATTGCCTCTGTGAAGTTTTGTTATTCACCTATGACACTGATTAAAACATATAGCTCTTTCCTATAACCTCTATCCTTGACACCCTGGCATCCCTTCGTTAGGGGAAAGGGCTTTACAGGCTAATTCTAGTGACTCTATTCAAATAATCAGATTTGTATCCAAATTTGAAGGGGGATTGGGTGCTGCAAGATTTTCCCAGACCTTTTGGAATGTGGTTTTGCGGTAGATGTGGGAAACATACTCTGAGGCGGTAAGTGCTGCTGTCCGTGAGATGAGCTCAAGTGCCAAGTCATGTGTTGTAATGCAAATCAAGGCATTGGATGCAGGGTATAATTTGGATGTTTGAGTGTGTTCAAGTTGTGGTTTTAGTACGAAGCCAAAGTTGTAAAGCCGCTGCGTTTTTTTGTTGTCGTTACGTTTATGTTTGATAAGGTTTGTCCTGTGGCTTACGGTTTTTAGGTTTAATATAATGGCATGTGTTAGCTCATAAAGTTATTAAAGCTTGGTATTTGTTGCTTGGCGTGGTACGTTTCAGCTATAGGTCTTCCTTTTTTTTCTTTGTGTTCTTGCTTGTGATTTGTTGTGTATACTATGGTTTACGTGAGGTTCCTTCTTTCCCAACGCCCCACTCTCATCCAACGGGCCGGACTTCTTCTTGTTCCTGTTTCCACTGTCCTCGGTTCCGACATCATATGACTTTCATCGTTTCCGTACAAAATCAGTCCCTTCTCAACTTCACCTAGAAACCAAATGGTTTCTGAGATATGGTTTAAGCCCTAGAATCATTAAAACTCCGTTGTAATACCTACTCTTAACATTACATCTCATGACGGGCAAAAAAAAATAGGTACTGGCTAGAAAAAACTCGTCACTTTTCAAAATTCCAGGAATAAGGGTTTTAACAATCTTGGGCATTGACTATTATATCGGATCATTTCCTAAAGCTCCTTTTGTACGGTCACGGGCCTATCACAATTGATGCTAGTCTCAACATCGTGTGTAAATTGTGGTTAAAAGTTCTTTATTACGACCTAAAGGTTGTGTAAATTATATTCGGGCTCTCACGGTATCAGCAGGCCACCAAGTTATGTACCTCCATGACTTTTGGGTGCCACACTACTTGGGGTCCACACAACTTCTCTCTGGTACTTGAGGTTCTTTAATCAATTCTGTTATTTAGTACATTTTACCAATCGGGTGGAATGCAAAACACATGCTAACCTTTATAATAGTGGACAGTATTACACTTCATTAATAAATAATTAGATATATGTTACCTTAATTATATATAGTTATATATGATATATATATATATATATATATATATATTATATATATATAATTTTATATATATATTATGTAATATATATTATAAGTATATATTATTATATATATATATATATATATATATATAGTATATATTATATATATAGTATACTAGTATATTATATAATTAATAATATAAATCTATATAATAATATATAGATATTATATATATATTAATATATATATTATATAATTATTAAATTTATACTATTATATATAATATTTGGCACTTAGTTTCATACTAATTAATCCTTTAGGGTCGGAATTATTATTAAGTATTATTAGGGGATTAGATTAACTAAATAATGTTTATAGGTATTGATTAATAGATGGTAGAATTAATACACTAACATTGGTTATTCATATTCCAACGGGGGAGTTTTTTTTTTATAATTGGAAGAGTAGGGGAGATGAGTTGACCAAAGCCAATGATTCAAGATTGGAAGAATGGGGTTTTGCTTAACTAGAGTGATTGTATGTTAGAGTTAATGCACATAGAAATGCGTGGCGATTCTGCTGTCTATTTGGCAGATAGAAATTTTAAGATACAGGCTTGATAACTGTTGCGTCGAAATTTAGTTTTGACGTGTGATGGCGGATAAAGTTAAAATCGCGAAAAATTCGAACTTGTTAACTTAACATCCGAGTCCTCCGATTTAATGTAGAGCTTCAATTATTAATTTGTCCCTCTTCTGTATCATCTCTCTCTACTCTCTCTCTTCTCTCCTTTCTTCTCATCTCTCTCTATCTCTCTTCTCTCTCTTCCTTCTCTTCTCTCTCGTCTCTCTTCTCTCTCTCTCGATTGACAGCGCATTGGGCGCAAGAGACAGTACCTTTCCTTGGTGAGTACACCTATAAGATGATATGAACATTCTTGCACGGCATCTCAAAGATGTGTTAGGACATGGAAGTTCGAGGCCTTACATGTACAGCATTAGGAAAGCAAATTACATACATATTTATTAGCAACGGTCTGTATCTTCTATAACGCACAAGACACATACACCTACACACTACACACACACACATAGCCATATATATATATTTATATATATACTGATATATTATATATAATATATAAATTATTATATATAGTATAATAATATATAAGTATTATAATATATATATATAATATATACTATAATATTTTTTATATATATATCAGATAGTAAGTATAATATATATATATATAATAGTATATATATATATATATACTATATACTTATATGAATATATTATTATTATATAATATTATATATATATAATAATATATCTCTGTAGATATATATATTATTAGTTAATTATGAAATATTTGATATGTATGATTTAAAAAATGGAAGAGTTATTAACTTAATACAACTTTCTCAACCTAACAAAAAAAAAAAAAAAGAAAGGAAAATAATAAATAATAGAAAAAAAGAAAAATGTCTTTCCAGGTCCGATATTTCACCATTCTTCTATTTTTAAAATAAAGTATAATAGTTTTGGTCACCTTTTTTAGGTCTAGGATATTACAATTTGGATATGTCATAAAAGACAATGGATATATATTTATTTATTTATTTTTTCTTATTGATTATTTTTACACTTATTTTATAGAGAGGAAGCTACACTCTAGTAATTTTTTACGCTAGGGATGGGCGATGAGGAAACACTGACACTGTGTGCCACGCGACTTTGTGCTATCTATCCTGATTCTGCTAAAGTATTTAAAATAGTTGACTAATACAATGTTTGTTTAAATAAATTTGTAATAAAGTAATAAAGAAATATATAGAATGGGTAGCATAAATATTAATTAAATAAGTTATAAAGTAAAATAAAGATTATAAATATTATATACTCAGGGTAATAAATAAGTACCTGTAAGATAAACAAATAATATATATTATATATATTAGAGTATATAATATAGTTTATATATATATAGATAGTATATATATAATTATATTATTCTTGTCACAATAATTAATATATTATATATATATATAATATTATATATATTATATATATATATATGTATAAATCAAAATGACACACAAACACACATATATTATTATAGTTATATTTATCTATTATACATATATATAATATAATATTAATTATATAATATATTATAGTATATATATAATTCTATATATATATATTATTTATAGTAATTATACTATATATATATTTATAGTAGATATAATATATATACTATGTAAAGAACGATTAAAATTAAAGACATATAAAACACTTAGAGTTCTTTAAATGTTATTTTAATTTATGAGGTCATATAAATCAGGAATGTTCCTTCAGATCTTCTTAGTTTTTCTTAGTACAGTCCTTCGAGATGTATAATACATCCTTCAGCTCTCTCAATATATATATTAGTATTATTATGTATATATTATTATATTATATATTATATATAATTTATTGATATATAATATATAATATAGTAAGTATATAATATATATATATTATAATAATATAGTTCATAGTAGTTTCATACCTATATACTTCTTAGTATAGTGAACGAGAACTTCCGTAAAATGATCAAAAAAACTTTATTTATATTTAATATTATAATTATAGGATATATAGTATACTATATATATATATATTACGATTAATATATATATTATATAGGTATAGTATATATATAATATTATATTATAAGTATATATATCATATAAGTATATACACATTATCTTCGATTAATTATGGACGATGATATTCACAACGAAGTATTTACGAGATTACCATTTTTAATTGCTGTAATCCTAAAAAACGTTTTTACTCAAACAGACTGAAAAGAATGAAAATATTTTGTCATTTATATAAAATCAAATTTCCATAAGTTTTTGAACAATGTTGAAACATATTTCGATGAATATGTTTTGCTTTTCAATCAAAATTATGTCTTCAACTCCTACATAATACATAAATATTATATATATATATATATATATAATATATTTATATATATATATATATTATATATATATATACTATATATATATATATATATATAGTATATTAATATTTATATATATATAATATATATATATAATATAATATTATGTTGTGTGATTTGTGCTTGAATAGGAACCTTCGACCGGGCCCGGCCCGCCCGCCACCGGCCCCGCCCGCAACCCGCCATTTTTAGCGACACCGCCACCGCTCCGCCCGCCAAAATCAGAAAAACGGGTTTCAACCGGGTTCTGAAATTTACACTAAATAATATAGGGCTCAATTCAATTAACAAATAAAAAAATATTTTAATTTTATTACTCCTTGTTATAGCTTGTTTCAGAATTTCTGACCCCACCCCGATATCACTATGTTTTCTTAGTATTTAAGTAGGACACAGATAAAATTTCTCCTTACCTCTTTCCATTTTTACAAAAATATTCGCAATTGATATATAACTATCGAATGTATCAAGAATAAATTTACTTGTGAAAATTAAAAAATATTATTAGTGTTATGAATGTATGGGCTGATAATCAAATATTTTCAAAATTCTTTTTCCAAATTTAATTTATTTAAATGATTATATATAAAATTATATATAATATATAATAATATATATATATATAATATTTATAATAATATCATATTATATATATATAAGTATATATATATATATATAAGTATTATATATAATATATATAATATATATATATAGAATAACTTAGAGAGAACGATGGGATTCTTTTTTCTATGTTAAGCTTACTGTCACTTATTTATTACTAAATTACACAATTAAAAACATTGTTAAAGAAACTTTTTTAATGAAAAAATTTAAAAAGAAGCTAATTCGTCCGAACCGAGTCATTAGGCTAAGGGACTGGATTTCTTCTTGATCTTCATCAGTTAATGTGTTTCAGTTGGTCTGCTAGTTTCTTTATGGTGTTGTTTGTTGAAAAATTTTGATGTTTTCAGATATTATTTTGTATAAAATCTATCTAACTCCCGGATGCTAATGTATTTGACTATTAAGAATTCAAAAGTTCATTATTGCGATGGTTCGGTTTGATATTTCTGATTCATTCTTATATTGTTGATATTGATAAGAGTGGCCGTTACCTATGACTTGTAAAGCTGAAATTTATGCTGGTCTCTTGTGAGGTCATTGTATGTTGATTTTTCTCTTTGCAAATCTACTTGTCTACTAATATATGTTTTTAATTTGCAAGTATGCAGGGATTGTGTATATCAGCTTTGGGAAGATTTTTGTCGTTTGGGTTGAGAATGTCTTTTTTTAAGGTGATTGTTATTTGAGTTGAAGAGGGTAATATTTTGTAATTTTTGTTTAAGCTAATATAATGTAATTTGAGGAATTGGTAAATAAGATGTGTTGTCTATTTCGGGAAAGGTGCTATAGTACCTCTTTTCTTTGTTAAATGCTTTGTGATGAAACCAAATATAGTGATTTGAAAGTATTGTGGATGTATTTAGTTTTTTGTGCTAGAAGAGGGGGAGAGGCATATACGAAAGGACGAGAATAGATGAAGAACAGCATTTGTGTTAGGAATGATTAGATACCAAGATTATAGTTTGGTTCGAATTGTTCTATATATATTTAAATTGCAAATATGGTTATTCCATGTGAGGAAGGGGATAGATTTGTTGGAAGGCATTTCTATTATATTGAACTGAAGGATGAATAAGTAATATAGCGTTTAAGGAATTATTAGTTGATGGTGAGGAAGAAACAAAAATGCATCCGAACATTATCTAATCATATAAACTAGTTTAATCAAGAAAGAAGTTATGTTGTAATGAAAGGTTTATTAACTGTTTTAATATAATTAAAACAGCTCATTAATCTATTACAACATAACTTCTTTCATTTAATGCAAATATTACAAAACAAACTTATCGCCTGAGTAGGACCATGTCTCCACTCATACATATATATGAACTAAAGAATTTTATCATAGTTTAACCCACCTTTCTAACAATAGTTATTGAATTAGATATTAATACAATTTGTCTCCTCCCTCACAACACAATCCTAAAGATTCTAAACTAATATACTCTATTCATCCTTCATGGCATACGATAGAAATGCTTCCAACAACTCATCCCTTCCTCGATACTTAATAATTGGATAAAATTCTTGCAATTTACTATATGAGAAAAACCAACATTTGAACAACTATATACATTGGTATCTAATATTCCCCAAACCAGAAAATTAGCTGTTCGTCATCTCTATTCTCGCTTTCGTATTGCTCTCCCCCCTTCTACACAAGAAACTAAATACATCCAAAATACTTTCAACACTACTATCCTGAGTTTTTCATCACAACAGCATAACAACGCAAAAATAGTACTATAGCACTTGGGGAAATATGGCTTTCTCTCCTCATGTTACATTATATTCCAGATCAAAAGCTTCCAAAAAATATTACCCTCATTCCATCAATAACATCACTTAAAAAAACATTCTCAACCCAAAAACAAAGAAAATCTGTGACGGCAGTATATATCACATCCCCTGCAATAATTGCAATAAACATATATGTTCTGCTAAAATTCTGAAAAAAGAAAAAAATCACATACAGATACCTGCACAGAAGCAAAAATTCACTTTATCAAGTCATATGGCTTTAACACAGGCCACTCATAAATTTCAAACAATATATAGATGATTAAATATCAATCACACGAGAATCGAAAATCATGAATCCGTTGCATTATATATTAACAACTTTATATCCGGTGAAGTAAGATAGATTTTATACAAATGAATATCTGAAAACATCAAATATTCAACTAACACATGAGATAATAGCGCAATCTGAAAGCACACCCTTGAACTGAGAAGATAAAGGGGGGATGGAAAAAATCCAGTCCACTTGACTGAGAGTCCTCGCGTGTCGGGACGAAAATTAGCTTCCTTTTAAATTTATTTCATAAAAAAAAAGTCTTTAACAATGTTTTTATTGTGTACATTTAGTAATAAATGAAGTGACGTAAAGCATAATACTAAAAAGAATCCAAGGGCTTCCAAAGTAAATTTTCCTGACAAATATTTATATATAAGAATATATATAATATCATATATAAATATATATTATATAATATATATATATTATATATATATATATTATAAATTATAAATATATATATTATATATATCTATATATATATAAATTATA
>JABUQX010065406.1:10000-15000 GCA_015478945.1 Trachelipus rathkii | reverse complement strand
TATATATATATATATTTTAATTTAATAACTAACTAATTATTATTCAAGTAAATTACCCAAGCACGAACCGTAATAACATCACGAGTAAAATTGGATAACGAATGGGTATTATTACTTTGATAAATAGTCTTTAATTAATAAGCAGCCGAGAAATCGGTTTCAAAATTCAATAAAGGGCAACTTCTCTGTAGCTCATAAGTGAAAAATTGTATTCCTTTTTAATATTTTTTGTAAAGAGGTTCGCCGTGTAATTTAGACACACACACCACACACACCCATATATATATATATATATATATATATATATATATATATATATATATATATATATATATATATATATATATATATATATATAATGTATATATATATATATATATATATATATATATATATATAATAAATATATATAAATATTATTTATAGTTATATATAGTTTATATATATATATATATATATATATATATATATATTAGGGATGTGCCGAATATTCGGTAGGTATTCGGTATTCGGCCTATTCGGCCAAAATACCGAATATTCGGTATTCGGCTTTTTGCCGAACTATTCGGGCCGAATATTGAGCTTTATAAACAATAAATTACGTCAACATAAAAGAAAGTTATTTCAATTTAAAATTGAAATTTTAGAAACTTATTTTCCAAAAAAATAAAAATTTAGCCAAATTTTGTAGCCAATATGGCGAAAATCTTTGTCATTTGTCAGATCCTATAAGGGCCTTTGACATTTTTCAATATTCTAAAAAATAGAATTCATTTAGTGATACGGGATAATGGACCAAACATTGTAGCTGGTATAAGGGAGAGTGGCTTGCTATCAATTTCATGTTTTATTCACATGTTGCAACTATGCATTCACGATTCCAATATTATGTCAGAAGTCTGTTAAAGATATTTTATTTACTTGCAGAAGCATATTCCTCTCATTTTCACCATTCAGCAACGACAGCTGCAAAGCTTAAAGCTTTTACAGAGCCAGCTGAATGTTTCAACAGCATAAATTAATTCAAGACGTTTCTACACCCTGGAACAGAACTTAATGATATGCTTAAAAGATTGTTGAACAAAAATTCCCCTATCCATATGCAATCAGAAAAATGTTGACTGGATTTTCAGTGGCAAAAATTATCCATTTACTGAGCCACTTTTTGACAACCACTAAAAACAAGCATTAACGTAAGTTAACAGTCGCCAAGTATCCTTTCCATTTTAGCAATTAAATCTATTTTTAAATAAGGCAGTTAAAAGCAAAAGCTTCAGTGGAATAATTACACTCGTTTGAAGAGCTTAAAGAAATCAAGTAGAAAAAGACTTTCTAGTTTCTATGTGATAAATCTTTGTTTGTAGCTACTTTTCTTAGATCTGCGATTCAAGCTAATTTTTCAAAACATGAATCAGATGAATCAGTAAAAAATATGGTCGTTGAGGCATGGGAAGAAATGCATGAAAATTTAGCTCCTGACTCTTCTGCTGACGATGATTCACGTAGTGGGGAAAGTGAAGCTGAAGGTTCCATTTTCACTTCTTTAATGGATTGTTTTAAAGGAATTGTGGCATCAAAATCGTCATACAGAAAAGAAATTGAGAGTGAAAAAAGAAAGTCCCGCATTCTTCTGACGATGTGATTATTTACATAAAGTAAAAGGCTACATTACGGAATTACATCAAGAAATAAACCAAATATATAAGTTTGCCTACTTTGACAAGTGAAGACAATGATATTCCCATTGGTTGAAAAACACTGGAAATAGTTTTATGAATTTGAAAAAAAACTAGCAATAATAAATACCTTTCAGCTCCACCGTCATCAATCGAAAGTGAAAAAGAATATTTAGAACAGGAAGAAATATTTATGAAGCCCCAAGAAATAGGTTATCCCCAGAAAAATGGAGAACTGCTAATGTCTGGTCATTTTAACCTTAAGCTTATTCACATGAAGTTTAGTTTTAATATCTTTAACTCGAAACTTTTCAGTTTCATTTAATATTTTAATATGTGAAATGGTTTGCTATAGGTATAAGAAATTAGTTATTTACTTTTTGTTTTTTACTTTGATATAAACACTGGTAAACATGAAATTTCTTGGACGGGTTTCGCAATTGATTAGATGTGTTGATTCCAAAAATGTAATCGGTTTTTGTATACATCGCATTTTTGTGAGATATTGTGTGTAACACAGATTTGTAAAATTTTATGATTTTACCTTTTCAAGAGGGTCTATCACAATTATTGGGATTATATATATATATAATAATATAATATATATAATATATATATATTTATACTATATATATATATATATATACTATATATATATTATATATATATACTATATATATATATATATATATATATATATATATATATATAATATATATATAATATATACCGTATATATAATATATATATATATATAATATATATAATATATATATAATATATATATATATATATATAATATATATAATAATTATATATATATATATATTATATATAATATATATATATATTATATGATATTGATTTGAAGGGAGAGAAACAAATCGCAATGATATGATACATGTCTTTGATAGAAATATGTTAAACATATAATTCAACTATGAATAAAGAGTAATATGGGACAACAATGAATGTAATAGAAGGAATGGGTTTAGTTAATGTAATAGAAGGAATGGGTTTAGTTAATGTAAACATACCTACGATGGTAGTAACTTTCTCTTCGTAAACGTTTTCGTAAACGTAAACGTAAACGTAGCGTCTGGAATATCCCTCATCAAGCTCCAAACAATAGTCGACCATCATATTGATATCCCCACTTGCCCTGGTAAACGTCCTTCCAAACTTAGATCTTTGATGGAAGCGTTCACCCTGCTCATTACTAACATCGCCTAGGTTATCAGGAAATTTTCTTAGGTGAGAATGTAAGTAGTGCAACTTTATACTCATTCTACATCCATGAGAATGAAAACTGTCTAGCAGTTCCTGTACAATGTTAGTGGTTCTCGGCTTTCCTGTTCCCCAGAAAATTCTGTGCTATATCTGAAAAAGCATTCCACGCTCTTGCCTCTAACACAGTCATTGTTGTAGCAATGGCAGCATCACGGAGGAGTGTCCGTATTTGTGGGCCATCAAATATCCCAGCTTTTTTCTTCTCGTCACTCAGACCAGGAAACGTTGAGCATATATAGCGGAAGCATTCACCATCATGGTCCAGGGCCTTCACAAATTGTTGTTTCATCAAACCAAGTTTTATGTTTAGTGAAGGTAAGATGATGTTTTCTCTCTGTACAAGTGGTTCACGTATGATGTTCCTGTCACCTGGCATCAAGGTTTACTCGGTGGCCATTCTCTTTTGGTCCAGTGATCCTTTGCCGCCCGGCTGTCCCAATAGCACAGGAAGCAGGTATATTTGGTGAAACCTGCTTGCTGACCGAGCAAAATGTTACCATTTTGAGGTCGACGCATATTTACCATCCATGTACCTGATATTGTAGCCTCTCCAAACTGTCTTGATTTTTGCATACTCCTCTCTCATCCGTACGATACACCTACTGGAACCAGAATGCCATACCTTCTTGCCGTTGTGTAACAAAACACACTTTAAACTGCTCTTGGAGAGTGTCAATAAACAGTCGCCACTCACCCTGATCGTATGCTGGGAGTCCGTTAGCGGAGTAGTATGCCTGCTACTTCATGCAACTAACAGAAGGTTACCACTGACTGGAAGAGCCCTCAGCTCTGCTCTCTGTTAAGTTTAAAAATGTTACTCTTGTGGACAATGCGTCCAGTAGTCGTTTTTCTTGCAACCTCGAAGCCAACAACAGCTCAGGACAACTTCGGCAAATACAACTCTCATACAAGATCGTTCAGTTCACCCTGGGTGAACAATGACGGACCATCCGACTGTATTTCAGATGAATGATAGACGATCATCCAGCGTCAAAATTGGCATTCATAACATGTAGACGTACTGAAAGTTACCACATTGCTTTCCCGATATCGGACCGCAGTAACTTGCTGCTACTGAGATAATATTGCGAAGATAACGTCTGTACAGCTACGTAGTGCGCATTATGAATTTTTTCATTCCTATGAGAGTGGCTATATAATAGGGATCCATGATTGCACAAAAACGGGATGTGATACAGCAAATCCGAGAATATATATGGAATCAGCACCTCCAAATTACTATATATCTGCTACAAAAGTCCATCCAAGAAAAATTTCACCTTTTTTTGTTGACCAGTGTAAGTTTTCTTTATTTTTCCCTAAATGGATGACCGAACTTTGAAATAACTATTCGACCGAATAGCGAAGTGATTATTCGGCCGAATATTCGGTATTCGGCCGAATACTTTTAGCCGAATATTCGGTATTCGGTATTCGGCCTTTTCACTATTCGGCACATCCCTAATATATATATATATATATATATATATATATATATATATATATATATTTTTTTTTTGTTAGCCCTATTTTTTTTATGGTTTATTTTCGATATTTGTTGGGTTCGATTAAATCGAAAATCGATACTTTGTTATATCGATACATAAAATCGATATTTGGTAATATCGATACATAGTATATATATATATATATATATATATATATTAAATATCATATATATTATATATATATTATATTATATATATATATATATACTATATATAATAATATATTTATATATATATATATATATATATATATATAATAATATAATATATATATATAATATATATATATAATATATATATATTATATATAATATAGATATATATATATATATATATATATATATATATCTGTAATATTAAAAGCTATTTTTTTATATCAATATATATATATATATATATATATTTATAGTAAATCAAATGTCCCAAATGGTTTTGAGATTTATAGAGTACGAATAGATTGTTGCGAATAAATGTCCCAAAAGTACTCATTTTTGGGATTTATTGTTTTTTTGGGTATATCACTAAC
>JABUQX010065406.1:0-5000 GCA_015478945.1 Trachelipus rathkii | reverse complement strand
AAACCCAGCGACCTCCACCGGCCTAGTCACAGGTCTCTCAGGAAGGAAATCTGATGGAGTGTTCTGTAAGGAGTGAGTAAGGGCCATCTTCGAAGGAGGTGATCGACTGTTTCAGCCTCTATTAGGCATCTTCGACAGAGTGACGAGGTGACATCTTGGAGTTGGAACCTGTGTCTGTATTCCTGGAGGCCTGGGTGATGACCAGATCTCAATCTAGAAAGTAAAATCTCCATCTTTCATAGGAGTGCATTTCGTGTTGGTAATATTTCCGGGGGGTGAGAGTTTAGAAGGTGATTGGGTGTGTGCCATTGTTGAGTATTGTTGTGTAAAAGTGGTGTGGGTGTGTGAGAGAGGACGGGTTGTTTTGGGGGGGGGGTGATTCTAAAGAGTCGGCTGTAGTAGAGGGCAACGGAGGAGGGAGGGTATTTTAAACGATGTATAGTGTGATCTTTTAGGTAGTTGTGGTATGGGTGGGTCGGGTCGGGAGCCTTGGCATAGAATTGTGTTCCTATCATCCAAATGATCCTGAATGGGAAGAATTTTTGTTTCTTCGTGTAGATGTTGAATTGGAGTGGTTTTCAGGCAGCCTATGATATAGTTCGAAGGACAGTACTTTGAATTCTTTGTATTTTGATTCTGTTAGTGGATGACTTTTGAGGGTACCAGACCGATGCCCATTGTATAATGTAGATCTTGAGAATTGTTTGCATGTTGTTGTTGCCAGTTTGGTTGATTCATTGCTGAAATTATGTTGATATAGAGCTCGTAGGACATTTAGTTTTCTGTTTGCTGTGTTTGTGATGTTCTGAATGTGGGCGTAAAGGTAAATGGGTTGTCGAAGGTTATACCGAGATTTTGGGTGGTTTGTTTAGGGTGATGATGGAGTAATTTAGAGTTACTTGCGGGTGTAATGATGGTTGTTGTCTGCCAGTGGTGATCAAGGTTATAGATGATTTCTCGGCAGAGGCTGACATTCTGTTGAAAGACAGCCAAGCTTCTAGGTGATTTAGGTAAGTCTGAGTTTGAATTGTAGCGATGGGTACTGAGGGGTCTGGTATGGTTAAGGCCACTGCATAGGTTATAAATTGTGAATTGGAGATGTGGGGGGGTGGATTTCACCTGGAAACAAATTAAGCAGGAAGGGACAAAAATGGCGCCCTTGAGGATATCTCGTTTCTTAAATTTTACTGTTTTGAGATGTATGTTTGCTGGACACCTGTTCGCAGTGCGATCCAGATGAAAGTTGACTAGCATATTTTGTAATGTTAGAAAAGGGTAAGTTTAGGATTTTTGATGAGTATAGTGTCTGGGACGTTTAGAAGTCGTTTACATGATGTCGATGGCAGTAGTTTGTTCTGGGATGGAGATTTTGTTTAATCGCTTACTTGTTTGTCGTGATGTTTGTTAAGAGCTTTGAAGATGGAGTGGGATTTTGGGAGTTCATGTTGTGATTTTGAGGAGTGAAAGTGATTGATTTTTTTGAGTACAATCTTCTCCATTAGTTTGCACAAGGAGGAAAGGAGGGATATGGGCGATATGAAGAGGGGAGGTTGGGGTCTTTTCTGGGTTTTAATTTGGGAATGATTATACTTTTTTCAATTAGTGGAGAGATATAGTTGTATTGAAAATATTTGTAATGAATGAAATAGCGGTTGGTCCAAAGTGTTTAATGTGAAGGTTAGAAATGTTGTCTGGGCCAGAAACTGGGAAGTTTTTAAGGTTTTGATTAGTAATGTATATATATATATATATATATATATATATATATATATATATATTATATATATATATATTTATATATATATATATATATATATATATATATATATATATATATATATATATAATATTATATATAATATATAATATATAACATAATATAATATATAATATATATATATTATAATATATCATATATATATATATATATTTATATATATATATATAAAAAATATATATGCACAATGTTTATGGCATTTTTCTATAATATTTTGAAAGAAGTTTGTTGGAGATATTGGAGTAGTGTTGTGCAAGGATATTGCAGTGTTGTTTGAGGGAAGGGAGAGAGTTATTTTGTCCTTTTATGATTCGTTGTGGTGGGGGTGGATTGTTTTGGGAGTTGGTAGAGACGGTTTATACCTCCATGTTCTTTTTTCTCAGCTTCCACACACCACACACACACAACATATATATATATATATATTATATATATATATATATAATATAGTATATATATATATATATATATTATATATATATATATATATATATATATATAGATATAATTATATATATATATATATATATAATATATATATATATATATATATATTAATATATATAATCTCGTGCGCCTTTTTAAATGGTATATTTTTTATCTTAGCCAACTATAAGAAGAAAGATGAGTATTAGGCTATTTATTTAAGTCACGATTTATATTGGTAACTTTCTATCATAGATATAGAGAAGTAAAGTTCTTACTAATATATGTGCTTTCTATGTTTTGAATATTGAAGGGAAAATATCTTACGAGACTTCAATAAAATAGCAATTTAAAATAAAAACAGATCTGTAACATTTAATTATGTATGAATTAGGACTATCAAAAAATATAAAAAAAAAAAAAAAAAAGAGTCCTATTGCCTTGATAGTTTTACAATCATTAATAAAGTAAGTATTTGAAAGTAAAACAATAATCATAATATATATATATATATAATATATATATATATATATTATATATATATATATATATATATTATATATAATATATATATATATATATATATATATATATAATTATAATATATATACTATAATTATATATATATAACTATTACAACATATACAAAATAACTTAATTCGAATTTCAAAATGCTCACAAAATTGGTACGCATGATAGAAATTAATACATTGAGACTAGAACATACAAAATGTATTATTTAGTTGCATAGTTTTTTGTAATAATTCAGAAACTATTTTATTCAGATTAACGCAGAAAATACGTAATGAATCTGATAATTAATTTCAGATATCCATGGAAAGTGAATGCATGATTGAACTAATTTCTCATTGCTATGCACCAATACTATATATATATATATAGATATATATTATATATATTATAATTATATTATATATAATATATATAATATATATTATATATATATATTATATAATATATATATATATATAATAATTATATATATATATATATATATAATATATATATATATGATATATATATATATAATATTACTATGCTTGCTATTGATGACTAGACTAATTGCGACTTGTAAATAAGATGTAGGAGATCCATGAAAATGAATGGAGATGAAGTTTGTGATTAAAATATATTACGAATGTATAATTTGATGCTGATTAATTGTTTGCATAACTAATCATTTCCTAAACCAGCTAAACAAGAATTATAAAAAGATGACGGTTCAGTAATGGACAGTAGTAGGACCTATGATTTGTCTCTATTATGCCAAATAATATAATACTTCTAAAGTTCAGACTAGTACTGTATATAATCTAAGAATACAAATGTGTAATGATAAAACTGAAATGTTCAGTATATAGGCGTAGGATGTGTTTTTGGCAGATTTGAACATGCTCAGACTGTGTTTTGAACAGGCTCTCAAAGTTTTTTTAAATTTGCCAAAATTGTAAATTCAGATGTTAAGTATTTAATGTTCCTTATGTTTTATTTATGACCGCTACGACCACTGCTCTTTATGACGCAAAATACCTAACAGTATAATTTATATTTTGAACTTGGAGAGTAAAAATTTTCAGCGACAATATAATATAATATATAGATATATATAGTATATATATATATATATAAATATATATATTATAATATATATATATATATATATATATATATATATATATATATATATATATATATTATTTACCATCTCCCATTATGATCGAATAAACATCTAACATTAACAAAGGTCCATACTGGACCAGGGTAATTACTATATATATATATATAATATATATTATATAATATATATATATATATATAATAATATATATATATATATAATATTATATATATATATAATTTATATATAATATTATATATATATAATATATGATATATATATATATATATATATATTATATATATATATTATATTATATATATATATATATTTAATAATATATAAATAATATATATATATATTTATTTATATATTTATAGTATATATAAATTATATATATATATATATATATAATATATATATATATATATATATAATATATATAATATATATATATATATATATAATATATATATATATATTTATATGAGAGAGATTATATATATATATTATATATAGTATATATTAATATATTATATATAATATATATATATATATATATATAATATATCATATATATATAATATATATATATATGAGAGAGATTGACTATTATATATATATATATTATATTATAAAATAAATATATATATAATTATATATATATATAAATATATATAAGTATATATTATATATATATATGTTTAAGAGATATATATATATAATTTATATAATATATATATATATAATATTATATATATTTATATATATATTATATATATATATATATATATATATAATTATAAAAATTGTTGCACTCATTAACAAAGTAATAGTTATTTCTTGGAAACCTGAGGGTTGCCAAATGCAAAGAGTAGAGAGCGGTTTTTGGATATTTGAGATTTTCATTCGCATTTATTTTCTGAACTGATAAGTTCTCTTTTAACAAATTCATTCGTTTGTAAGGCTTCAAGCCTGGTAACAATTTTACACTGTTAACTTCGGGCTGAATTTAATGTTTATATTCAAATATCACTTTTCGAATCGTTTTTTATGTGTCATTTCATTAACACTGGTGAAATGCTTTTAACAGTGGTCAATACTTTCGTTTGAGCTTGGAAAACAAATTTTCTTCATATAAACTTATTCTCTTCTCTG
>JABUQX010065405.1:40000-45889 GCA_015478945.1 Trachelipus rathkii | reverse complement strand
CGATGTATATAAAATAAATCATGCTAATGATGTACAAAATTATAATGCTAGGGAATTGAGGGAACTCGCTATTTTGAGTACTTTTAATATCACGATGGAGTTAATTACCGAAAATCAAAATGCGTTATTAAAATATTTACTTGCAAATAATATTGCCCAAGATGAGGTAGGAGAAGATGTAGGTCCAAATAGTGTAGTCTCTGACTCCGCCCACCGATTCACAACGGCCAATGAGCAATCAGCTGGGGCTACTATAGCGACTGACGTAGGTGCTATTAACTTGGTAATGAATGAAAACGCGCCGATAGATCTCTCGGTTAGAAATGAAGGCAGCAGTCGCGCTGAAGCGGCCAAATTGGAAATTGCCAAAATAAATTTAGTAACCACGTTTGATAAAAATGCAAAAATATTATTCTCGCATTTCAAACGAGATTTGGACTTTGAAGAAATTAGACAGCACTTTTTAAAGAAGTAACGAAGAGGTTCGAAGCAGTTCATGTGGATATTCTTAAGTTACCTAATGCGAGAGGGTACAAATACCTACTTACGTTAATTGACCGCTACAGTAAGTACTTGTTTGCTGTGCCTCTCAAAGAAATAAATTCGGGAGAAATATTGAATGCATTCATTCACGAGCTATTTCCGTTCTGTGGAATTCCTCAGGTAATTATTTCGGATTTAGGTGCGAATTTCACTAGTCGCATGTTCGAGGAAGTCTGCAGGGCCGTGGGAATGGAGCACCGGACTACGTGTAGCTCAAATCCTAGATGTAATGGCCTCCTGGAGGTAAGTCATAGGAATTTGCTGGCTTGTCTGAGATGTATGTTGCAGGAACATGATTTAAGCCCCTCCGACTGGCCGAGCCTCTTACCTATGGTGTTGTTCACTCTGAGACTCGCGCCGATAACAAAGAACGGTCTCAGCCCCGCAAACTTGATGTTTGGCCAGAATATAGCAATACCTAGTGGATTAGTTGATCCTGCTTCGGAGACGGCCCCAATAGAATATAATGCATATGTTAAAAAGCTAGCCGCTCTTTTAGCGCAGCCGCTGGCTCCACACACCAATTATAAAAATCGACACGTCTTTGTGCCTAAAGGGTTACATGAGGCAAAATTTGTCGTAGTACGGCAGACACAGTTTAATGTCGGCAAATTAGCTCCCCGCTATGTCGGCCCTTTTAAAGTTATAAAAGTTAATAAACAGAACGTACTTATCGAAAAAAATGGGAAACCTCATTTAGAAAATTTAAGGAACGTTCGCATATATTATAACTTAGTAGATTTAGAAAGAAAAAATAACACTTAAAAAAAAAAAAAAAAAAAAATAAATAAATAAAAAAAAAAAAAAAAAAATAAATAAATAAATAAAATAAAATACTAATCCGTTTTCTTTCAGATGGTAAAAACGCCTAAAGTAAAGGTGTTACATAAAAATGATTAAAAAGAGTTGCCTCCAGTAGGAGTGCTATTATTTTAGTAGAAAATTATTGTTTTACCCTCTAACTTTAGTAGCCACTGTCTCCTCTATCCTAAACTTTTTTAAAAAATTGTCAGAAGGGGGTGTTACAGGCAACTTTTAAGATAACCATTATGTACCGTACTCGTTACATAGTATAAAATTTATAAAGGATATATGTAAGTGCTACCCAGATTTCTGGTGCACAGCTGTAAGAAAAGCTTGTACAAAAAAGTCCTGTTGCCGAAATAACTGTTTCTTTCTTTATTTTTGTATAGTATCAAGGTCACCGAGGTGCCTCGGTCAGAAAACGCCTGTGGTCACTGGCATAGAGGGGCCCCCCCGCCCCCCAGGTTTTTTTTTTTTTTAGGAAATATAGATTTGGAGAGCCAAACATCTTGACACTGCTCTGCGTCCTAATTGATACTGTAATGGTAATTAAATTGAAAGTATTTTAAAAGCAATTAAATTTTGAACAGTGAAATATCTTAATGTGTGTTCATGTAAAATAGTCATTAGACATAATTAATAAAGAAATAAATAAAGGAACGTTTCACTATTCCAAAACTATTTTATTATTTGCTATATCAAGGTGATCTCTTAAATAGGGCCAATTAATCATTATAGAGATCAGTCTTTGTACATATATATATATATATATATATATATATATATATATATATTTATTGTGATATATGTATACAAATATACTATCTATATAAATATATTGAGCACAAACTATATATATATATATATCATATATATATATTATATATATATATATATATATATATATAGTATATATTATATATATCCATATATATATATATAATAATATAATATATAATATAATATATATATATATATATATATATATATATATACTTATATATGTATATATTAATATATATATATATATATTATATATATATATATATATATATAATATATACTATATATATTATTACTATTTTATTATTATTATTATTATTATTATTAATATATTATTATTATTATTATTATTATTATTCTTAATTATTATTATTATTTTGATTTATTATTATTATTATTATTATTATTATTATTATGATGATTAGTATTATTTATTTATCTATTTGCAGGATAAAATGTAATAGCAATTTTATGCTCAATAAAGCCTAAAGTCATGTCAGTTTTAGATCCTTTTAAAGTTAAAAATAAGGGCTTATATTACAATTTATTGAGCATAATTCTTTTATTCTTGGACGTTTGATACTATAAACAAAATGGAACGTGGACTTCGGCCGGACAGACTCGAAATACATCCCTCATCTCCTGAGGCTCCGAAGATTTTTAAGCATTGGCTGTACATTTTTGAGAGGTATAAAGAAAGCATCGCTTCTGATTCCGAAAGTTGTAATTTGGGACTTTTAGCTAATTCCTTATCATCTGACAATTTTGAGGTTGTATCTGATTGCTCTCGTTACAGTGATGCTATTAAGAAATTGAAAGATTTGTTTATCAAAACCCCGAATGAAGTTGTGGCCCGCCATAAATTGTATACCCGTCATCAGAAGAGTGATGAAACTATTGATGATTATGTAAGAGTATTGTATTCACTCAGCATTGATTGTAACTATAGGTCTGTCTCTGCTGAGGAACATAGAAGTCAAAGTATTAGGGACGCTTTTATAGCTGGATTGTCCTCTAGTCTTATTAGGACTAGACTTTTGGAAAATAAGAATTTATCTCTTGATAACGCTGTGGAGCAGGCTAGAGCTCTGGAAATTGCTGGTAAAGATTCCCAGAGTTATCTCTCTAAAATAGCGTTGGCTCATGTTAAAACAGCTGATCTACCTGTCTCTTCTAACAAATATTCTGAAGCTGGAATAGTTGATTCTGACGAAGGCCCTGCAGCTTCTGGAATGTCCCAGGACATTGGAGCTGCAGCGAGACCTTGGAAATGTTTCTTTTGTGGGTCCTCCAAAATTCATTCAAGGCAGAAGTGTTCTGCTCGGGATGCCATATGTCATAAGTGTAAAATTAAGGGACACTTTTCATCGGTATGTCGTAGACCTAAGAGTGAAATATTTGCAAATCCTGGAACATCAGCAAGTGTTCCTACTGCTACACTGTTGACAATTGTAGAGTCTTCTTGTTCTACTTTAGGATTAAATTCTTCTGTGGTGGAAGTGATAATTGGACATAATACTTTTAATGCTCTTTTGGACACAGGTAGCAGTGAAAATTTTGTCTCATCAAGTGTTGTTAAACAGCACTGCTTCAAGGTTGACCCTTATTGTGGTATGATAACTATGGCTACCTCAAGGTTTACTCAAAAAGTGGAAGGCATTTGTTATGTTGATCTGACACTAAATTCGAGAGAATATAAGAATGTGAGGATGCTAATCATGCCTGGACTGTGCCAAGACATTATTCTGGGACTCCCTTTCTTGAAGAATCATAAATCTATTAGTTGGGGATTTGGGGGTCCTTTGCCTACAATGGAGTTTAGTTGTTTGACTTCCTTAAATATTGAACCACCTCGAATTTTTCAGAATCTAACACCTAATGTGAAGCCTATTGCTACTCCTTCTCGAAGATACAATTCATCTGATGTGAACTTCATTAAGTTGGAGATAGAGCGTTTATTAAAGGAAGAGATTATACGACCTTCTCAGAGTCCCTGGAGAGCTCAAGTACTTGTGATTACTCAAAATAATTCCAAGAAGAGGATGGTTATAGATTATTCAACTACTGTGAATCGATATACATATCTTGATGCTTATCCCTTGCCAAATATTGAAAACTTGGTTAATAACATTGCAAAGTATTCTGTATACTCTGTTATCGATTTAACGTCAGCATATCACTTGGTTCCCTTGCATCCAGATGATAAGAAATACACTGCATTTGAAGCCTGTGGAAAGTTGTATGAATTTAATAGGCTCAGCTTTGGACTTACCAATGGTGTTGCTGCTTTCCAGAGAGTGATGGATACTTTTATTGACAAGTATGATTTAAGGGACACTTTTTGCTATTTAGATGATTTAACAATCTGCGGAATTGATAAAAAATCTCATGATGTCAATCTTAGACGATTTATTAGAGCAGCTGAAGAGTGTGGTATGGTTCTCAATATGGAAAAATCTAAGTTTTCTCAAACTTCTATATGTGTCTTAGGGTATGAAATTAGAGAGCATGAATTACGTCCTGACCCTGCTCGTTTAGATCCCATACGTACTTTACCATATCCTAGGGATAAAAAGTCATTGGATAGGATTCTTGGTTTGTTTGCTTATTATGCAAAATGGATTCCCAAATTCTCAGAAAAAATTCGCCCCTTAATCGATGTATCATTCCCTCTGGGTGAGGCTTCTAAGGCTGCTATTGACACCTTAAAAACTTCTATTATTAATGCTGTGAAAATGCATATTGAAGAAACTCTAGAATTCACAGTAGAAACGGATGCATCTGATAGCTGTATTGGAGCAGTCCTGCAACAGGAAGGACGGCCAGTAGCTTTTTTTTCTCGCACTCTGAACTCCTCGGAGAAAAATCATTGTTCTCTTGAGAAGGAGTGCTATGCTATTGTTGAAGCTATTAGACAGTGGAGACATTTCCTGTTAGCTAGACCTTTTAAATTAATAACTGATCAGCGGTCGATATCGTACATGTTAAGTCAGAACCACAAAGGAAAAATCAAGAATGAAAAAATTATGCGATGGCGTACTGAAATCCAGTCATACAAATATGAGATTGTACATCGACCTGGGAAGTTAAATATTGCTGGCGATGCAATGAGTAGAGCTTTTTGTTCTGCTGCTTCTGTATCTGATTTAATTGAACTACACAGGGGTTTATGTCACCCTGGTGTTGTAAGAATGTCACATTTTATAAGGAGTCGCAACTTACCCTACTCCTTGGATGAAATTAAACGTATTGTATCACAATGTGATGTATGTGCTGGATTGAAACCGCAGTTCTTCAGACCGAAGCCTACCACTCTTATTCAGGCTATGAATCCTATGGATCGATTGAGTATAGACTTTAAAGGACCATTAATCTCTCAATCTCTCAATAAATATTTATTCATTGCGGTGGACGAGTATTCGCGTTATCCCTTTGCAATTCCTTGTCGAGATACTTCTGCCAATACAGTAATTTCTTGTTTAACTCAAATATTCACCCTAACTGGCATGCCTGCTTACGTGCACTCGGATCGTGGTTCTAGCTTTATGTCTTTTGCTGTGAAGCAGTTTCTTTTTGAGAGGGGTATAGCTTCCAGTAGGAGTACTCCCTACCATCCAACTGGAAATGCTCAATGTGAAAGATATGTGGGAGTGGTTTGGAAATCCATTTCTTTGGCTTTGGCTTCTAAAAAATTGCCTGGCACCTGTTGGGAATCAGTTCTTCCCGATGCCCTCCATTCCATTCGATCTCTTTTGTGTA
>JABUQX010065405.1:17500-35000 GCA_015478945.1 Trachelipus rathkii | reverse complement strand
TTTCCCAGTAAAAAATGCGATTTCTATCCGATTTCACTAATAATGTTATGTTAATAAATTAATAGGCAATTAAATGTTTTTACATAAAATTAAAGGAGACAAATTTCTTCAAAATGTCCATTAAGGATTTTCAACCTTTTCAATTACGATGTAATTTATATTTGGACATAGTCTTTCTTATGAAATAGTGACAGATAAACCCTCTAGATTAATTTTACAATCAATACAATAGATAAATAAATGATTAGATAAATCACTTTAAAATAAAAAAATTTAGGTCACTATAACAAGATTTATGACAAGATATAGCTTTACTATATATAAATTATATTCCAAATTCAAGAATTAGTAGTATCCTATATATAATATTAAGACATAAATGCTATAAATAATCAACACTATATACATATAAATAATTGTTGAAAATTCATTAAAATAGATTACAATATATATTATTTATATAATAGTATATACATTAATATATACTATATATAATACTAGTTAGTAAGAAATAGTAATAGTGAGCTTTTATAGCTTAGAGGTGTGATGTTCACTACGGTTATTCATTTTTTTACTAACTTAGTAACTAAATGTTTGGCTTTGAGCATGAGAAGTATCTTCAATTCAACAACTGCCTATAATGTATCCGAAAGAAGGAGTTAAATAATTATTATAATAGAGCAAATTATAATTTAATTCGTAGATACTCGTCCAACGTGTACTCACACCAAAGAAATTTTTATATCTTCTACCCTTGCCAAATAATCAACAACTCAAAATCTAATATAGAAAAAATAAAACTTTATTTATCTCTCAGGTACTACAATAAAGAAACAATATAAACAAATCATAATACTATTAACAATGATTAACATATACCTAGTGCAACAATAATCCTGGACATATGAATAATGCAAAATATAAGAATAAAGAGAAATTTGGAGACGTTTTTTCTTGGTATAAAACGTAGTATCAGAAAAAGGTACAAGCGGGGTGAGAAAGAATTTAATAAATACGATCACGAGGTATCTGAAAACAAATGCGTCTTGGTATTATACCAAAATATTTTGGTCCTGTAACTTGCATTGGAAGAGATGATATTTCGTACCTTTCAGTTTACAATTCGAGGTAAAATACTCAGTATGCTTAATTCGCGCCAATGGAGCGTCTGCCATGTGTTATAGTCACGTGTATCACAAAGACAAAAAACAACTCCACCCTAAATACTACCACACACCCACACACACAACACACTACAAACAACAGACTGATTAATACACACTAACGAGCATAGCTTACAACACAACAATTCACAACGGATTTCACACGACCAGCTATCACACACACACACACACAAGCACACATATATATTCTTATATATATATATGAACATTAATTATCATTATTCTAAAGTAACTATATATGATTCAAATCGATCATAGTCACTATAGTAACATATATATAACTATATCAATATAAATATAGAAACAATAATAACTTTACAATAATTAATGTTATCTTCAATAATTAAAATATACTTAGATAATAGTACATGATTATTATCATTGACTCTATAATATAATATATATATAGTGAGTATACAGACTATCTAAATCTATATAATTTTCATTAGGGTTGGTACCTGAGAGAAAACTAGGTAAAGAAAATTATTCATGTTACCGCCCGTATACACGTGAAATTTAGCAAGGAATAATTCACAAAAAAAATATTCCGTAGCAGCGGAATATGTCCGGTCCGTATACTTCTTTAATGAAGCAATTTATCTACAACATTATCCCTCTTACATGATAAAGCATATATAAAATAATATATATATAAATTCACATATAACTATATACATACTAAAAAAATATAGATTATACTGTAAACGCGCACCTTTCCATTGAGCATAATGGAGAGTACAGGTCAATCATTGAAAGAGAATATGCTATGAGAAGTCACAAGGATATAATATTTTAATAGTAAACTAGTCAGGGATAGTCTTTGGTATTTTCTAGAATCAGGGTGTAAATCAACAAAAGGCAATAACGATGCGCATAGCCAGTATGTCTAGGGTATATGTTGTCTTCATGTGCTGTCTGTTATATATACTTCTTATACTCCTCGGCCGCACATCCTATCCTGAACCTTTCTCTGAGCCCCGCAATTTTTACCACTGCCCTTGAACTCTTTTGGCTGAACCTCTTTGGGCTTGACCTTTTTTTCGTTTGAGCCCAAATTTTTTACCTGACTTGACCTTTGGGGCGCTTGACCTTTCTTTTTGGCCTAAATACCTTTTTTTCGACCGAACCTCTTTGATCTTCCATGGCTTCATTTTTGGCTCCAGGTATTGTTTTTGAGACACCCCTTATATTTTTTAGAAACCCTAATTCTTTTTTGAGAAACTAATTTCTTTTGCGAACCCTTTTTTGGCGCCCTAATTTTTTGGCAACCCTAAATTATTTGGCAACCCTAAGATTTTTTTTGGCAATACTCCTAATTTTTAGCAACCGCTTTCGAAGAAAGGGTGCCGCTATATAATATCGTTGTCGTCAGCAACCGTTATGTACTATTACCCCCGTATTTTACCCCCCTGATTTCTTCTTCCTGTGGGCAATCTTTGTCCCTACGGTACTATTTTTTGATCTTCCTTTTAGGGGCTTAGCTCTCTAATTTTTCGATTCTTTACCTTGTTTGACCACTTGCCAGCATTACCATGCTGTCCAGATTTTGGCACTGTGAATTTTGGCGTACCCTTCCTTCTTCTCCTAGTGGGTCATTTTGCCCACGGAAATTTTCGACAAACCTCCATTCTGTTCTCTCCATGGTCAATTTTGCCCACTTATAATTTTTCGACCAACCTTCTTGGTCTTTCCTCATGGTCATTATTTTTGACCCCACTTGGTGATTTCTGATCTTCCTTTAGGGCTTAGCTCCTCATTTGTTTGATGTCTTCATTCTCTTGACATGATATTTCGGTGCATAACCTTCGCTCTGTACTTCACCATGGGCAATTTTTGACCCACGCAATTCTTTCTGGCTCACCTTCGTGGCCCTCCACTCCGTCTCCTATATTCGTTCCTTAATTTACGCCTGTATGCGACTACCCAACACAACATCTACACACACGTTTCCCGTTTGCGCACACACACTTCTTTTTCCTTCTCTTTCTTCTGTTCTTCTTCTACCACACACCCACATCACACACATTGATGCTTCTTCTTCTTCAACACCACCCTTCCATTTCAACACACACACACACAACCTACATCTACACCACACTTACACTTATCTTATACTCAGTACATTCACACTTATGACACTTCACATTTAACTCTCCCATAGATACCTCTACCTATTTAACTTATATCTATCACGTCTTATCGTCTCGTCTGCATCACACCATACAACACCCTTGACAGATACCCAGGGTCAATTTTTTGCTCCACCGTAATTTTTGTCCTTCCCTTTAGGGACTTACCTTTTTTTGATATCTTAACCTGTCTTTATCTAATGATCATTTTCGCCACCTTGACCTTTGTATTTATCGGTACAATTTTGATGCTTCAGCATTATTGCATTTGCTCCAACACTTTGAATTGTGCCCATTTCAACTCTATATGTGCTCCCATCACCGCACACGTAGTATCTAGTGATGTTCTTTAGTGTTCTCTATGATATTCTAATTTGAGTGCCCTAGTGAGTTGCTCAGGTAGTGCCAAGTGAGTGCCAATGATGCCAATAGTGCCAAGTGACTGCCATTTCCCACATGTAGTGTCACATTAGTGCCTAACGTGAGTACCCACATTAGTGCCTGAACTGAGTGCCACTTTTTTTCAAGCCTTTTCTATAGCCTCCCCTGCGCCCCGAATAGCCCTAATATAGGCTTGTCTAATCCTCTATTCGTCTTTATTATTTGTTTTATACCCTTGCACTTTCTTACGGCGTGCTTCCTCTTATACCTTCTTTCAGTACTTCTTCTTCTTCTTCTCTTTCATGACTTAACACACTTTACAGACTTATGCATGTACTATACTCTCCCTATGGTAATAAGAGTAAAAGCAAATCGATTGGTGTATATACTACAGCTGCTAGAATAGCTTTCTACTATATTTTAGTATTTTTATAAAAAAAATAGCATGACAGAATATATATCTATAGAGTTACAAATTTGAGCAGTGAACGCAAACCGTTTCCACGAGTTCCGTCGTCCTCAGGTGAACCCATCCGCGAAACCTGCCGCCGCGTGCGCCCGCAGGCGCAATATTCCGCGTTCTGCCGCCCGCCCGCGTGCGCCCCGGCGCAATATTTCCCGCGTAACCCGCCGCCGCGTGCGTCCGCAGACGCTAAATTCCCGCGTGAAGGAAAAATATGATATCAATGTTAAACTATTTCACAGATGATCTCGTTTCAAATATAGCTACGAGTCATTCATCTTTTATAACAAATTGTACTAAAATTTTATTAAAAAACATACTACTTTACAATCACCACTTTACAAGCAGTTAAAACAATACGAGGTGGTTTATTAAACCTAATACACCTAGGGATTAAGTATGTCCTTTGTTTACTGCTTTAATCTTGCTTTAACTTTCTGCTTTTACTGCTTTAACTCACGTTTTACTGCTTTTACTTTCTGCTTTATACTGCTTTAACTTTCTGCTTTACTGCTTGTAACTTTCGCTTTAACACTGCTTTAACTGTTTCTGTTTAATCTGCTCTATACTACATACATAATACATACCTTAAAGCAGTAAAGCAACTAAACAAGAGCTGTTACCTAGGGGGATTAGTACGCTTTTTTTTACTGCTTTAAAACTGCTTTAACTTTCCTGCTTTATAATCTGGCTTAACTTTCTGCTTTAGCTGCTTTAACTTTCCTGCTTTCACTGTCTTTAACTTTCTCTTTAATCTGTTTTACACTCATATATTCTATTTATCATTCATGTTCCTATTAATTTTTTTTATTCTCTGCTTCAGAAAATTTTAAATGTAAATTTCTATTTTTGTTTTATACTTTGTTTTATTTTTAATCTTGGCTAATTGTTAAGAATAAAACACAAACAGATTTCGGCTATTATAAACATTTTTATTTTTAATAAAATTGTTACGAATTTTTATTAAAACCTTTTTTATATATACGATTTTAAGGGAAGTAAAATCGCGTTTTTTCACTTTTAAATGCATTTATTACATAATCAGAAACTATACATATATCTATTGACATACAAAATTTTTTTAGCTCTATCAAAATATGATTTACAAATTTATTATAAACATACATTATTTAAAACAATATAATCGAAATAACATTACAATATGACTCCAACATAATATTGGGAATATAAGGCGTTGAACAGGGTAAACATATTTTTACAAACAGCTTACATTATTAATATTTTAAAAATAAGGTAAATATATTATTTACTTCAATATAATTTTTTAGTTCAAAGAATCATTATGTGATATCAGTATCGCTTTTGCCTTCTAGTAAACGGAAAGCCAATGTCTCGTGGGTGATGTGACAGGGCAATGTGTACTTGAATATTTGAAGCAGGTGTCCCTTCTCCATACTTTAACAGAGTTTATTTCGCGTTAATTAGCAAACACACTCCTATAAAAGCGAGGTTCAATTTTTAAACACCACCGACTTTATTTCCTCTTTCATTCATCTCTTTAATAATTCAAAGTACGTTGCGCTACTCTGTCAATTTCAATAGTTGAGGATGCTCAACTTATAGACCACGTAACATGTGATGGGCTTCGATTGTAGAATCGACTCCAAAAGAAAGAGATTTTAGTCCTAAGGTGCCCTTTCTCAAAATGTTTAAATGACTTAATGGCGTTACATAGCTGAAAGCGGTTCTGCAGTATATTGATCACTACGCAATTAATAACACTTTACTCATTCTTTTGCGTATTCTTCACATGATTTAAAACTCTTTCCCATCTATCATTAACATGAATACAGTAATTGGACTATTAATCGTAAAAAAGCCGGTACAGAGAATAGGCTCCGTTTGTATAAACATTTTTCAATAATCACGTCCGTGAGGCAGTCCATTCCCATGTAAACTACCCCTAAGTCCTAAAGGTGTGAATTTATAGGGTGACTTTTTATAATTCCCCGAGTAGGCTTCATGTTCCACAATTCCTATTATTACTTTCTGAGATAATTTCCCGTTCACAATGTTATAGATATTGATACTCGATAATCCTTGAGTGAAATTAAAAATATCTTGGTTTCAACTCTCTTAATAGGGTACTTTGCTGTAGTAATCAAAAGCGAATTTTCAATTTCCAGATGTCGCTGTGGTGTAATAATTTAACTTTTCTAACATAGAGATAAACGCCTCCAGCAGTTTGAAAACAGGTCAGGACATACAGCTGGTAGCAAGTAGGTTTTAAACTTTTTTATTTTAAGAGCAAATTTAGGATTTGATCGTGATAAAAGATTCAGTATCTACAGATGTGAATGATCTTTCTTGAGAGAAATATCGCCATTTTTAATCGACTCGTAATAATTCATAAGTATTATTTTATGAACTTTAAAGCTGCTTTATCTATATGTGCATCTTTCATCTTGAAACTGTAAAAACGCACATGATTTAAAGATGAGATTGTTTAGCATCGTCTGAGTAATTTACAAATGTTCTATATAGCTTCTATAAGGATAATTAGCAGCTGCTGCACCTAGTGAAGTTCCGTTAAGATAGACTTCAACCTGGGTGAAACATGTTTACAGGAAATTTGATTCTGTTATACAAATGGTCCATCACCCGTAGGAAAGATCTGTACCATAGGTTTTGTCATTTCGTTTTTAACATATTAAAAACACATTAGAAGGGATCTAGTACTGATCAGAAGTGCCTGGAATATTGAACTCTAGAGGAACATCTGTTTTGGTAATTTGAATGAAGAGGATTAATACTGATAAAGTTGGTCTCGCTTAACGCTAATCTGTGTAAGGGTTCATCGAGAAGAATCCAATCACTCTTACAGCAAATCAGGAACTAAAGATGAAGGAAAATGCATCTTGCAATGTGCGAGCTCTGGCCGTATAATGAACATTTCATGAAAACCTTACTTATATACACACATCGTATAAAAGTTATCATTTAGTAATTAAAATACATAACATCAATACATTTTTTTCTTTTAGAGGTTTTTTCGCTTATCTTTTTCTTTATTGACAATCTTCTGTTCCCGTCGACCTTGTCCTGACTTTACGTCTTACTATTTTACGCCTACACTCATACACAACATCTCACCCTCAATCTGAAAACATCGGCCTATACGTCTTTTAATGGCTGTACGAGGATTTTTCCTGCAGCAATAAGTCTTGAATAGTATGCAAACTCTGTTCTTATGCTTTTTTTACCCTATATATTCCCCACCTTTTCCTGAGTAAAGGCCCTTGCACTTCCTCATAGCTTTGGCGAAAATCCACCAAACCATACCCCGTCTGCATTTTTGTTACCTCTGAATAAATACCCTTTTCCTCGTCCATTATTACAGGAGTATCTCTTTCTTATCTATCTTATTACCTTATAGAATGTGTTAATGAATGAAAAATATATCTGATTACACACACTTCTTATATATTCCATTATGCTTGTAATTATCTATACATTTCTGTTTCTTCTCTAATAGGAAAGTCTTTTTGTATAATATCAATGCTCCGTGTTAAAGGAAAAGGATCTTCCATCTACATCTTTTATATATGCGCATGAGCTACTAGAAGCAAAATTTGAATCTAATTCAGTAGGTAAAAGTAATTTGCCCACATTATGGAATGTTATAACTTTACTCTCTATGGGAAAATATACTACTCCTTAATAAAGAAGCTTTAGTATTACCTACATATTGATGGTTCAATTTATATTTGTATATACATATTAGCCATACCTGTGATGATTGAAGCATCTCGGATATGGGGGGTAATGGTATAATGCAGGTAACGTCATCTGCTTTCCTCTTTTAGTTCATCGTGAATTGGCGTCAATGCGCTGTTATTCTCTGACACAATTAGATATATACCCTTCAACATAGTAGGATTATTGCATGAATGTAAGTAATCCAACTCGCATCAAAGTTTTCGAATATGTTACAGCTGCATGGGATACGTTCGAGAAAGAAACGTGTCCGGTCTCGTAGGTTTACATTTACTTTTGAATCTTAAAGATAATATTACTTTATCTTCATAGGTTCGCATTTCAGTTTTGTAATACCAAAGTCCTTACACCATAATACTCATATCAAAGAGAACGTTTTAAATGAACTAAAAACAATAGCAGGACACCGATTTAAAATATGACCTCCGCAAGTAAATTCTTCAAAGAAGTATTCTTTTGTGCCAATTCCTGACCTGGATGATTCAACGAGTATCTTGTCACTTGTAAATATAGTTTCAACACATTTCTACAACTTCTGTAAACCAGCTATTCCAGAAAATAAGATCGTAGAAGTAAAATTTTCTAATTGGTCTGTATTTGTTAATATCTATTATTCACATAAATCTTACTTCGTAATACCTCATCTTTCAAGTTGTATAGGAAATTCATTAACAACAGTTGTAAAATCCGAGAGTTTATTTTAATCAGGATGTAAATCAAAGACTTGCGTTGGAGAAGGGCAAGTTAAATAGAAGTGGTCTACACTCTCCATGATTGTAATGACAACTGATTAATAATTCAGAAACTTGAATAATGCTTTTAATATAAAGTATTAAACTTGCAAGGTAGATCCCCGCCATTTCAACGGTGGTGTTGGTATTATACCGTGGTTTATTTTTTCCTTTAACCTTTGTGTACTAATATTTGGTTTGTCAATTTGTTATATTCATTGATTACAGGATTGAACCCTTACTTTTTGTATTCTTGTTTATAAAATCCGCCTTTTATTTTTTCACCATTAAATCTTTCAGATAATAAACTTTAAACTATCACGACTGAATGGTCGGATATGTGGACTTTAAAAGAACTATCCGTAGTCCAAACGGATTCATATCCTTTTCTAAACTTCTTTCCTCTGTTCGAGAAACTCTTACATAATCATTTACCTTTATTTAAAAGGCTTTTTTATGTTTGTTTTCTTTTGTCAGTGGTAGGTGGTTCTAACTCCTCTATGTTTGACATTTCTATAAGGGTATGATTTTTCTTGTATAGTTTCTCTATTGTAGACCTGTTATAGAATAAGCCAGATCGTTCAGTATATAATATATTTAAAAGTATTCATTTTTTGTAAAATAACCTATGCATGCGTTCCTTAATAGTACGCTGTACTCTTTCAAAACTATTGCCCTTTGTTTACGGGAAAATGTATTGTAATAGGCTTATACCATACTCCTCCCAGAAGCAAGCTCCTGATAACTCACGCCCCTTTGAATTCCATTCCTCGATCTGTCCAAATGATTTAGGTGTTCTTCCGCTCGTCCTTCTATATATTTTCAAGTACAGGCATTCGGCAACTGTAAGCTGACCTTTTATCTTTATAGGCTTCAACCACAAGTATCTGAGTATCAGCGTCAATTGTAAAAAGTTTATATATTTGAAGGAAATGGCATTATAAAAACTTTATTTTAAATCATTTTCAGATTATAATTCTTAATGCTGTGTTTTTTGCATGGTTTTGTCTTATCGAGCTGCGGATATGTTTCCGTGTAGGAAATTTTTTCTTACAGGTTGTATGAAGAGTAAATGCCTCCTTCACCCTCGAAAATATTGATTTTTTAGGAATCTGTGAACTCAATAATTAGGATACCTAATTGCGAAACCTAGTGAAACCCCCAAAACTATTTGGCTCCATCATGATTGAAGTATACTAATCAAACTACCTCCTTCGCCTCCAGGTTGTCTACTGACACACTGTAAATGCGTTATATTATATATATATATATATATATAATTATAATAATATATATATATATATATATATAATATTATATATATATATATATATATAGATATATTTGTCACAAAAATTGATATTAGGTCCACGGGAAAAAGAAAGAGAAAAAAGATTTAAAAAATAACATTTATTTATACACAAACTACAACTAAATATATATGATAATACATAATTAAATTTAATCCAAACTAGACCTATTATAAAGGTGTTTTTCCTTACTCGCCTCTGGTAACCACGTTTAAATTTATCTATGCGTAAGAAGTGCCCTGAAGGGACTTGAAATCAGTCTTGGTGTAATGGGGATATTATCTAAGTCTGTATCGCGTGTTATTTAAGATTAAACTTCTGGGAAAAATTAATAGTCTGAAGTTTCTTGTTTGAATATCAATTCCAGTCCTTTTACAGGCCTTCTTCCGTTACGTGAGAGATCAGCTATCAAATCCACAAATTTGTAGGCCTTTAACTAATTTCATCATCATTTAACGATTCTCCCCTGCTTCAATTCAAAGTTAATTGGTCGCTTTTAAAATAATTAATATAAAGCTATTCTGATTTACGCAATCTATAGGTAAGCTCCTCCTCTAGGATATTTTTAATTTTATCTTAATTTTTCACTTCAAGTTTTAATTCATTAGGAATATCTACATCATCGGTTAACGGGATACGTAGGGACGGATGTAGGTGCAGAGTCTTTAAGATCTACTCTTTAATTTTTGTACGGCATCTTGGTATAAGATACTCTTCTCATGGATGTTAATGTCTGAAGTTTAATTATCCTGTAACACACTTCTTTCTCGTATTTGTTATCTGTTCAACTTTAGGATCGTATAAGCTGGAGGTAGAGGCTGCTGGAAAGATAATGTGTCGTTCACTATAAAAGAGATTCTGGTGGTTGCCGAAACTGTTGCTGCGATGATAAAATGTTTGTATGATTCAATAGCTTGGGCTGTAATATCTGCGAGGTAGTTGGGGTTGTAATGAATGAAACTGTGATTGTGGATTTTGCGCAGAGTGCGGCAAATAACTGGCTATATTGAGGTTTGCGAATGATATAGCTGAGGAACTGAATCTGTACAGCTGCTGAATTTTAACTTTCATTTTCATACCATTATATGGACAGTACAGCAACCTTCTCATCTAATGGGGAATAGACCATCTGTAGTTATCGAGGGAGCTGATTATACGGAGAAGAGTAATTGGCACTGACTCCTCCTCTTCTCTGTAGTAACTATTCTTTTATTTTTCAATTTTAAATGTTGAGGGAGAGTTTTTTAATGATTTTTCTATGACGGCGTAGCTATATCTTCTGTAGTCTGTTTAAACTAATATCCCACATATATATATTAGTACATTTAAACAGACTATCACATACATCTACTGGATGATTATCTACATCCTCAACTAATAGTTTAGCCGTTTTCCAGATGTTTCAACTTTTTAAAATTTTTTATAAGAGGTAAAATACTTTGCAACTAGAGCACTCAATATTCAGGTAATGTATACAGTTTCTATCTCGTAGGGTAGAATGTTGGTACGGAGCACTCTGGGCGTGTTTTTGGGGTGAAGTTCACACATCAAAAAACCGTGGGGGATCGAAGTAAGTAACCATCTTATATACTTTAAGACTCTTTCCTTTGAAGAGAAAACATTTGAGTTGCCAATACATTAACTTGACTCATGTCTCTTTTCTGTCCAAACAACAGTAAAAATACTGGTGTGTTTAAAGAAACTTCGCATATGCTTGCTTTGATGAAAAATATTCTGCGTTATGAAAAACACAGAGATATTTAGATGGTGAAAATAAACTGTGAACGCTTCTGCTATTTCCAATTCAATTTGTGCATTAAATCATCTAATACAATAATTTTGTGGCTTGTATATTGTCCAGCGATCTAACATCGTATATGCCTTCATGAAATTGAATCACCATCTTTATATTCTTATAATTTTTCCTGGTAAACATTATAACAACCAATTATTTTAACAGGGTTGGTTTCAAAATATTTCGATCTGCTTATCAATATTTACTGTTATAAAGGTTTGACCACAGCCTGTCGGCCCAGCTACCAAGACATGTAGCCGGACTTCGGAACGAAAATTTCTCCACATCCATACCTGTCAAGTAGATAATGAATAATGAGTTTAAGTAAAGTTGTAAATCAGTAAAAATATATGTTTTAATAAATTTGAGTTAAAGCAGTAAAGCAGAAAGTTAAAGCAGTAGCAGAAAAGTTAAAGCAGTAAAGCAGAAAGTTAAAAGCAGTAAAGCAGAAAGTAAAAGAAAAATGAGATTAAAGCAGTAAAGCAGAAAAGTAAAGCAGTAAAGCAGTAAAACAAAGGCATTACTAATCCCCCTAATGTGTAGTTAATAACACCTCTATGTTTTAACTGCTATTAAGGTATGTCGAGTATAATGTTTTTCAATAAAATTTCGTACAATTTGTAGTAAAAATGAATGACTCGTAGTATATTTGAAACAAGAAATTCTTTGAATAGTTTTACATTGATTCAATTATTTTTGTTCACGCGGGAATTTAGCGTCTGCGGACGCACGCGGGCGGCGGGAACGCGGAAATATGCGCCTGCGGGCGCACATGCGCGGGCGGAACGCGGAAATATTGCGCCTGCGGGCGCACGGGGCGGCGTTTCGCGGCGTGGTTCACCTGCGGACGCGGACTCGAAAACGTTTGGCGGTCACTGGCTCAACTGTGTAACTCTTAGATATATATTCTGTCGTGCTATAAGTGGTATAGAAAATAGCTAAACTCATAGTAGGAAGCTTTCTAGCACTTGAAATATACACCAATCGATTCCTCATACCTTATTACCAAGGGGTAGACACCCATATATTAGGGCTATTCTAGGGTCAAGGGAGGCTAGAAAATACTTGAAAAAAGTGGCACTCAGTTTGCACTATGTGGTACTCACTTGCACTAATGTGGCACTGCACTTTGGCAACTCATTGCACTGCACTTGGCACTCATTGGCACTCATTGGCACTTACTTGGCACTCTCACTTGGAACTCACCTGGCACTCATAGAATATTCATAGAACACTAAGAGAACATCACTAGATACTCCTCGGTGATTGGGAGCCATTAAAGTTGAGGCATCATTAAAGTTGGGGCATCAATAATGCTGAGGCATCAAAATTGTACCGTGGAGAATACAAAAGGTCAAGGGCGAAAATATCATGGTCAAACAAGGTAAAGATATCAAAAAAAGGGCTAAGTCCCTAAAGGAAGGACAAAAATTACTGGGGCAAAATTGACCCATGGTATCTGTCAAGGGGTGTGTATGTGTGTGCGCACGCGTAACGTGTTATTGGTTAAATGTAAGTGCCTATGGGTAAATGTAAGTGCATAGTGAATGTGTGTAATAATGTAAGGGGGTGTGTGTGTGTGTGTGTGTGTGTGTTGGGTGTTGTGTGTGTGTGTGAGTTGTGTTGTGGTGTGCGCACGCGCACGTGTGTAGGTGTTCAAGTTTGGGTAGGTCCATACAGGCGTTCAATTTAGGAAGAACGAAATATGTGACGGTGGGCACAGTGCCAGATAAAATTGCGTGTGGTCCAAAAAATGGCCCATGGTGTAAACGGTCAAGGTTAAGCCGAAATATCATGGGTCAGCAAACAAGTTAAAAGACATAATCAAAAATGGGCTAGCCTAAAGGAAAGATACAAAAATCACCGTGGTCCAAATTGAACCCATGGAAGACGCAAAGGTTGGTCGAAATTTCCGTGGGCCAAAAATTGACCCATGGAAGACCCAAAAGGTTTGGTCGAAAATTTCCGTGGCCAAAAATGACCCATGAAGACCAAAGGGGAAGCCAAAAATTACCGTGGGCCAAAAATTGACCCCATTGTATCTGGCAAGGTGGTCAACAAGGTAAAGACATCAAAAATAGGAATAAGCCCCTAAAGGAAGATCAAAAATTACCGTGGGCAAAAATTGCCCACGGTCGAAAAAATTAGGGGGGTAAAATACGGGGTAATACGTACAACGGTTGCTGAAGCAACCGTTTGGCGCAACTCTTCGAAAACGGGTGCAAATTAGTGTTGCCAAAAAAATTAGGGTTGCCAAAAATTAGGGTTGCCAAAATTAGGGGCGCCAAAAAAATTAGGGTTCGCAAAAAATTAGGGTTCTCAAAAAATTGGGGTTCTCAAAAAAATTAGGGTTCTAAAAAAATACCGTGGGGGCAAAAAAATGACCCATGGAAGATCAAAGGGTTTGTCGCCAAAAAGGTAAGGCCCAAAAAGGTCAAGGCCCAAAAAGTCAAGGTCAGGTAAAAAATTTGGCTCAAAAAAGGTCAAGCCACCAAAAAGGTCAAGCCCAAAAAAGGTCAAGAGGCAGGTAAAATTGGGCCTCAAAAAGGTGCTCAGTAGGTTCCTGGCCGGTATATAATATAGTACACAACACTAGCAATATACCACCCCCTACTGACCAAGCCGTGAAAATAAGTGAGTTTTAGGAGCCGTTCTCCCCAAAAAAGATTTGGCATATCAATGACCCCAAATCAACAGAAAATAATGAAATTTTATCGCAAATGAAGTAACCAGCCATTCACAGTCACAGAGGAGAAGGATTCATAGAACTTAATTGCCATCTTCAACCAAAATATCTCATTCTTAAAAAAAAAATATTTTTAGAGAAAATTTCCAAACTTCAATACGGAAATGAGAATCAGCAGTATTCAGAAGTTATCTTATAGGCTGAAGATATCATTATACAGATATATAGAGACTAAATAATTCAAACGAGTCATTATTTCTTTAACTGCACTCTGGCTTACCAGCAAGTTTGAAAAAAAATGGGACTGTGTACTCCATTGCAAGTATATTTCCCAAGGTTTCTCATTCTGGAAATTAAATCACTAATGAGTTTTAAATTAATGATGAATATTGGGAATGTTCCTCCTAAATAATCCATTTGATCCTTCGAGATGGAGCATATAACATGAAACTTGAACTGATTTAGCAGGATACACAAGTTTTCTTGTTTTATTCCATAAACTTCAATTTATTAAAAGATGCCTTATTTTCTCAAAAGAAGTGTGATTTTAATAAAGAAAATGTAAGAAATGTTTGTACACATTTGAATCATTCCAATTTTTAAGCCTTTAATGAACTTAAAAGAATACAAAGACTTGGATCCACATCTTACAACCACTTATGCCAATTCAAAGAATGTTAATAAACAAGGTGGATAAGCACATTTATTGATCTAGAAAGAATTGGAATTTTGAAAAAGACCTCTGCCAAGTTTATATTATAGACACTGAATCATTTAAGCTTTGACCGCTAATAAATGGCAAATACTGAAAAAAATTCTAAGAGTTTTGCAACCATTTCTCATGGTTACGGAAACTATAAAGTCAAAACAAATTGATAATCATCAAATTATTCTAACCATACTTGAGCTCTCCAGCAATATCTCTCAAACTCTGAAATGGACAGCAAAGAATAAAGAGAAGCTGAAAAATGGCATTAAGTTAGATTTATGAATAAAAAGGAAGAGAAAAAGATGCATAACATATATCAAAACAAGATAAATGTTTTAAATATTGTAGTAGACCCAAGACACTAACTGACTTTAATTTCTAATGAAATAAGAGAATTGAGTGGCAAATGGAACTGCTTGAAGAAAAGTATGCAAATAATTAAGGTAGAGAAAGTGATAATAGTAGTAGGAGTACAGAAGAAGGTTCAGCGATGAGTCATTATTCAGAAAAAACTAGCATTATTTACAATAACCTAGAATTTGCCAAGTACCCTCAAATCATCAGAAGCATATAAGAAAAGAATTACTTTGCAAAGTTACTTAGTTTTGATAAGTTTGAAGAAAGTGAAAGTGACGCAAAGATTCTTTTCACATAGTTAAAAAGGAAAAAAAGAAAAAATCAGTGGCTCTTCAAAAGGTTGAAAATCTTAAAGAAATTGAAATTTTTTTAACCAGAAAAATCAATTTCTAATTGGGAAAGAAGAATTTTAATTGGTGGAAAGTGAACACTAGTCCAAAAATTACTCTCCTTTTCCAGTCTCTCCATATATTCAGAGAAATTATTTTCATTGAGGAAAAAACGTTTAAAATATCGCCCAATAAACTTGGTGAATCAGTTTTTCTTTACTTCACCACAATTAAGCAATATTTTCAAAAGTGTTAAAAGAAAGTTTAACTTATATATATATATATATATATATATATATATTTTAATATATATAATATATAATATATATATATATATATATAATAATATATAATATATATATATATATATATATATATATAATAATTATAATATATATATATATATATATATACTTATTATAATATATATATATAAAGTAAGATATATATATGTATTTTATTTGTTTATTTACAGTTATACAGTTAACTGTTTAAAGAAATTTTGCTTATATATATATACTATATATTATATATATATATATATATTTATAATAATATATAATAAATATATTAATATTATATATATATATATATATAATATATATAATTATTTATATATAATTATAAATATTATATAATATGCCATATATATATATATATATATATATATATAATATTATATATATTATATATATATATAATAATTATATATATATAATATATATATATATATATATAATATATATTTTTTTTTTGTTTTTTTGGCAACTCAAAAATTAGAATTAATGAGAATATCCTATAATCCTATATTTTGAGGTATTTCAGAAAACTTTAATAAGTGAATCATTCCAGGTATGTGATGCCTACTTTCTGAAATACCTACACAAGGTAACTATTATATTTTGTTTAAATAAGATATAATTTTGTCGTAAAAAAATCTCTTCCAGCAAATTTTTTTCTCAGAAATTAGTAATTTCGGTTCCGGCCGGAATTATTGAAAAATTCCGGCCGGAACGAAACCGGAAAAAAAATGTCAAATTCCGGCCGGAATTCCGGCCGGACCGAAATTCCGGTACAACCTCTAATATTAATAATATATATTATTATATATATATATATAAATATTTTGAGAATTTATGGACCGTCTTTCTTTTTAATTAAAGCTTTCCACCACCGATTTTCCATAAATCAGCAATAATATAATATATATTATATATATATATATAATATATATATTATATATATATATATTATATATATATATATAATTATATATATATATATATATATATATATTAATATAGTATATATATATATAAAACGTATATATATATATATTATATTATATATATATTATATATATATACTATATATATATATATATATATAATTATAATATATATATATATATATAATATATAATATAATATATATTATATGTAATGTAAATAAATATCCCACCCACTTCACGGGTCTGAGATACGGGAGCTTTGACGAAAACAGCCTTCAGCGTGATCACCTCTATAAGTGTCCCAAATACAATATATTAGTATATATATATATATATTTATAATAGTAGTATATTATATATATTATATATAATTATTATATATATATATATATATAATATATATATATATATATATACTTATATATTATATATATATGATTAGATTATGCAGGTCGTT
>JABUQX010065405.1:0-15000 GCA_015478945.1 Trachelipus rathkii | reverse complement strand
AACATTTTGCAACATTGGTTTTTCAAGGCTGACGTGTCAAGGTAGGTTTTAAGGTTCGGCTGAGACCGAATTTAAAGTCTGGAAAGACCGACTTCCGAGGTTCTGAGCCTGAACTCAAGGGTTTTACCCCAAAAAGGGGGGCGGAGCCCCCCAAGGGCTTTTTTGGTTCCTAGGAAGTTTTAAATCGAATCGGATAGTTCATTTTTGATTGATTCCAATCAGATTTATCATGATCGATACCCGTATATCGATCTTTAAATCGTCTTTCTACGGTGCTCGGTTGGCCTTTTAACATTAAAAATGTAATCGAAAGGAAATAATTACTATTAATTAACATTCGATTAATCTTAGTAATAATTTCTTTCGATTACATTTTTCATTGTTAAATGCCAACCAGAGGCACGTGAAAGACGATTTAAGATCCGATATAGGGGTATCGATCCATGATAAAATCGATTGGAATCATCAAAAATGATCTATCGATCATTTAAAACCTTCTAGGCACACCAAAAAAGCCCCCTTTGCGGGGGCTCCGCCCCCACCCCTTTTGCGGAGTTTAAAATCCTTGATGTTCAGGCTCAGAACCTCGGAAGTCGGTCTTCCAGACCTTAAATTCGGTCTCACCGACCTTAAAAACCCTAACCTTGACCACGTCAAGCTTGAAAAACCAATGTTGCAAAATGTTGCTTGCAACATTTGCAACATTGCATTCGCCACATTTCTTTGCAATATTTTTAGCGGTACTTTCCCCCCCTATACTACTTTATATATATAATATTTATACTATATATATATAATATATATATATATTATAATATATATATATATATATATATATATATATATATATATATATAGTACTATATTATATATATATATATATATATATATATATATATATATATTATATTTTCAGGTTCAGCCAAATTATAAACCATCATTAACATTTGCTCCTCATGTATCTCCGTACAAGCCAGTTACGATTCCTCAAGCTCCTTATTCACCTTCCCCTTACCCACCAAAGCACATGAAATCTCAACACGACTGGGAGGACTCCTACGACGACACATCTGATAAATTAACCGAACCAGAGGCATCAGATCCTCCTCCTCCTCCAACCTACGCCGGAACACCGATGAGCATCGTCATATTAATCGGCATAATGATTTTATTTTTGAACTGCTTTGCAATGGCAGGTATCTACTATAAAAGGGACAAAATAAGATTACGCAGAAGTCGTTCAAATAGAGAATTAAATACGAGTACCGAAGAAGCGCCAGAAGGTTCTAATGTCGAAACTTCTGTGGATAAGGTTTCTTCTTCCTCTTCTTCCTTGAAAGGGAAGGAGATGAAAGGAACAGAATTGAAAAATATTAAATCATATAAATCTGAATCAGGAATATATTCAGGAGAGGAAATCTTAGTCGACTCATCCCACTGTCCTTCATCTTTATCGACATCATCCTTAAAAAGAAAGGAGTTGTCTTCGTCTTCGTTTTCAACATATCCTTTTAGTCGTGAAGGAAGGAAAAATTATTCGAAAGAAGATCATAAATCTTTAAAGGATTCAAAATCATCATTATATGATAGGAAAAAAAATAAAAGTGAAAACTCAATTTATAGTGAAGTTAATGATCAAAATTCTCCAGATACCTTGTATAAAAAGAGTCATTCTGTTAAATTTTTAAATGGAGTGTCTCTTTCCTCCAAGTCTCTTAATAAAAGTTCAACTTCAATTAATTCTGTAAAAAGTACAGGTTCAAAGCAGTCGATAAAGAGCAATGTCTCCAAGAGTTCCTCGAAATGTGTCTCGCTGGCTAAGCCTGTTAAAAAAAATGCAAGTTGCCAGAGTCTGCCAACGCCAGAATATTGTTGGGGGATTACTCCTGAAATGACTATGACTGGAAATGAGATGCGAGATGGTAAAGAAAAATCTGACTACGAGAGACAAAATGTAACTGCAGCAATGCAGAAGAAGAAGTATCCTAAAGTATTACCAGATGTTCCCTATGTTTTAGAAACTCATGCTTCAACACTCCCAAAAGCAAGGCCACCTCCTCCTTTAAGGTCAACGTCTCTTACATCAAACGAAATAGAAGAGCTAGAAAACATGCACGTTATATACAGAAAGAAGCGAAATTCAAGAGGAGAATCAAATTCTTGTGATACGGATGCAATTGAGCCATTTTACGGAACGGGAGGTGGAGAGGCTCCAGCCTCTCCTATAAGGTTTTACAACACCAATGTGACATCAGCAGATGCGAAAAAAAGATTAAGAAGAAGTAATGAATTTGAATATGAACACAATGGAACATATAATCGTTATCCCCTTTACGATACTTATGTTCAAAAAGAAAAATCTTCGGTACAATCTGTGCCTCCGTTGCCTGAGCCAATGTTATTAAAAAATTACCCTACATACAGTGATTCAAGGTCTCCACGAGGGCCTTTTGGAACTTTTGGAAAATCTAGTATGAACAAAAAAATAAATTACGAGGACAACAAACCTCTTATACCCAAAACAACGGATAACTCGGCAAACACGAGCTCCTCTTCAGATACGCATTCCCCACATTCAGGCTCATCAAAGCCTGCTATTGTTGGCATCTCTTCTCATTTGCCAATGAAACAATATCCTACCCAAGAAATTGTAGGAAGTAAATCTACCTCTGGTAGCCAATCGTCTTCTCACACGATTTATGATACCAAAGAAAGTACAGGAACGGTTAAGAAGAAAAAATCGTCCCCTGCCCAATACCCGTCGCTGTCCGATAGCGATAAATTTACATCCAAACAGGAGAGACCACTTAAAAGTGTTCTAAAAACTACCTCTGCTTACGATAAACCAAAACCTAGTGCGTCAGCATCAAGTCTAAGTAGCAGCGCTTCCATAAACTTAACTCCAGTTAGTACTAGTGATAAATCTGTTCCTGAAATGCAAAGTCAAGGTAAAAACTTGGGATCGACATTTAAGATTATAACGCCGTCTTCTAAAGTTAAGAGTGATCTTAACAAATAAATAATCACAATTATTAGTAATATATTCCTCTGGTAGTACCTCTTTATACTACTGATAATAATAATAATAGCTTGGGCTCGAAAGCTTAGCTTTCAGTTATATTTTTAAATCTTAGCTTCTCATTTTAATATCTTTGTTTACCTCCATCATCTTTACGCTTTTCATTTTAAATTACATAAATTAGGTATATTATGTATGAGATTTTTTTTTTTTTTGCCTATAATTATAAAACTATTTTACAGTTTTTCATCCCATCTTCGTCCATGCCAATTTATATCTATGTTTTGAAATTCGTCCTCTTTTTTCATTGAAATTTTTTGTTTGATATTCGCCCGAAAATTCAATATATGTCCTACCTCGACGTGCGTCTCGGCGAGCTCAATCTGATCTATCAGTAACGCTCTGTCTCTGTAGTGGTGATTAAAATGGAAAGTGCATTACTTTTGTTTACACTTTATGTTTTTCATAAGATAAAAGAAATTAATAACATTTAAATTTTTTAAATAAATGTAACATACTGTAAAACAATGGATCGTAAAAAGTGAAGTGACGATAAAAAAACAAAAAGAGAGAAAAAACGTTGTAAAGTGTATATTAAAGTATAATGAAAAAGAGTTTGAATGAGACTCCTACATGAGACTACTGGACGAATTAATTCAAGATTCTGAAAATGTGAATAAACATTATCATTAATTTTTAATGTTAATGCTATTATTTTAAAATTAAAAGATAAAGTATTTAAAATATATATTCGTCCTTTTCAATATCTGTCCTCCCTTTAGGAAAAGACTTCATCATATATTTTATAGATTTCATTAAATTGAATAACTAATTACATTTATCTTTATATTATAATAAAGCGATGTTATTAAACCTCCCAAAAATTTAAAATTCAAAATAATTAATATATATATATCATATAATGAATGAAATATTATTAATTAATCTATTTTGAGCTTCATATATATAAATATATATTATATATAGATTATAATTATAATTATTAATTTATAAGATATAATATATATATATAATATATATATATTGCCTAAATTGTATTTTAGGTTTTTAAAAATAATTAATGTTTGCATAATATATTATATATATATATATATATATATATAATACTAATATATATATATATATAATACTATATATAATATATTATATATATATATAACTTATATATATATATATATATATATATATTATATATATAAACATATATATATAATTATATATATATATATATATTATATTATATTATTAATAATAAATATATTATATATATATATTATATATTATAATAAATAAAATACTATATTAAAAATTTTTGATAATAAATATATTGTATATATATAGATATTAATATACATAGATAAATAATTACTATATTAAGTTAAAAGAAAAGTAAATATAAAAATATAATTTATTAGTTTAAAATAATATTATTATAATTATATATTAATATATATAATAAGTAAATATAGATATAATTATAGATATATTATACTTATAATATTATATATAATATACTATCTTTATTATTATACTTACTATTAAAATAAATAAATCTTTCTAAATAATTATAGCTTATTTTTATTGGTAATGAAGAATGAATATTATTATCCTATATAATAGATTAGTTATAATATTAATACCTGACTACACGATTCATAGAATAATTCTATCCTATATCTAAATATATATATACGGTATATATATATATATAAGGGACTAATTCCCCCCCCTACCTCTACGGATGACAACAATTATCAAAATAAACATCATAAATTATTACAAGTATTATCGATACTATATATATATATATAAATATGTCGCTATATATATGATATATATATATAATATATATATATATCAGATATAATATATTATAATAATATATATAATATACATTATATTATATATATATATATATAATATATATATATATACTATATAATATTTACTATATATCATATACAATATATTATATATATAATATATCTATAGAATATATAATATATATATATTTATATCATCTTACTACATATATATTCTATATTTATATATATACACCGTATATATAGTATTATATACTACTAATATATATATATAAATATATATATAATATTATTATAATATAATATATATAATATATATATATAATATATATATATATATATATAATACTATTATAGACCGTATATATATATAATATATAATATATATATATATATAATAAATATATAATCACTATCATATAATATATATATTATTATATTATATATATAATATATATAGATATACCGTATATATATATAATAAATATCTACCACTATTTATTGAAAGTTACTTATTATCTAGTAACATATAAATAAAATATTGCAAGTCAAAAATATCAGTATATTCTATATATTTTTAAACTGTTTATATATATATATATATATACTTATGATATATATCATATTTAAATTATATATATATATATATATATAATATATATATATATATATATAATATACCGATATTATTATATATATATATATATATATAATATATAATTATATATATATATATATATATATATATACATATACCCTAAAAAAAAAATTCTTATTTAACATAATAAAATATAAATTATATATTATATACTATATATATATTATATATATAATACACCGTATAAGATATATATATATAATATATATATCTATAATTTTTAATTATATAATGTAATATAAATATATAAGTATATATATATATATATTATATAATATATATATATATAATAATATACAATAACTATATATATAAATAATATATATATAATATAATATAATATAAGATATATATAATAAATATTATAATATATATATATATTATATATATATATAATATATATATTATATATATACCATAATATATATATATATATATATTATATTATAATAGTTATATATATATAATATATATATTATAATATATATATATATATATAATATTTATATATAATATATATATATATATATATATATATATATATTATATATATATAATATAATTATATATCATATATATATATATATAAATATACAAATATAATATAAGTCATATATATATATAATAAACCGTAATATATATATTACTCATATATATATATACTAACATATAATATATATATATATATATATATATATATACGTTAATATATTATATATTATATATATTTGTATATGCTTATATATACCATAACAGTTATACGTAGCTCGTAATATATATAAATATATATAATATATATATATATATATATATATATAGTATATATACCACCTATATAATATATACTATTATCATAACCTTACATAACTATTATATATTAATATTAATATATATATTATACTCACGTTAACACACCATAAAAAAATATATAGAAAATGATATATATGAACCAGAATTCTACGGCCGACCTCCGATTCTTTAGAATCCGGTTCGCCGAACTAAACTTGTTCCGGCCGAACTACCGGAACTTTCTACTTTTTCCAAATGTCTTCTTTAAACAAACCATTTCAGTAATTGATTGAGATTTACTCAATCATATGAAATGCATAAAAAATAATATAAAATTGATATATTGAACAAATATGATATAAATTACCTCGACTCTATAGTTTCGAAACTTTAAATATGAAACAATATTTCACACTCGAACCGGTAGTTGTGAAACTCTAGGTTGGATTTTTTTTATATTTTTTTATTTTTTATTTTTTAGACACAAATTGCTTTTTTAATTATATTTTATAAATTAGAAAAAATAGATATATTTATATACCTAATTTTAATAAATTAAGTAAATATTTTATCATTATTTAGCTTAAAGCAGTGATTTAAAATGTCTTTATAATAATCATAGTCACTATAATAACTCGATTTCATGTCGAATATTTGCCAATCTGGCGAGAAATATTATATTCGTTCACAATACTATTATATTTATTATAGTTATTTTTTTCATATATATATTTTAACTAATTATATATTTATATAGCTTAAACTAAAAATATGTATATATATATATTATAATACTATAATATATATATATAATATATATGAGCTGACTGCCGTTATAGACTGGGATGAGGAAATCCTAATATATAAAAAACTGATAACACGATCATGGTCACTAGACTTATCATATTGCTGAAAACCGTTTCTTAACATTCATTATGGCTGATGTAGCTAGGATTACATTATTATATTTTGGGAATTTAAGAAAATATGTACAAAAAAAATATGAAAAAGCTAAAAAAAAACAATATGATTTTTATTAAAAATATTACTTAAATAAAATCAGTTTATATTTTTCATTTTTTTAATTTTAGTAATGTAAATCCCTGTATTCTATTAATCGATACCTGGAATATATTATATATATTGTACTAAAGGTATAATGTACTTTTCTCTATTATTATTATGTATTTTAAAATTTTTGATTATATATTATTATTATTAATTAATATCATAATTTCATCATCACTGTATTATTATTAATAATTATTATTAAAAATGTTTGTTGTTGTTGTGTTGTTGTTGTGTTGTTTGATGAGTTGTTGATGATAATCTGTTGTGGTTTATGTTATTGATTAATAAATCAAATTGCCTTATTTCGTGTTTATGTATTTGTGTGATATTTAAAAACAATAAATATAAAAAATGTTAATTAATATTTATATAAACATATAATAACACTTAATTTTAAATATAAGCCAACAATCAACTTAATTAAAAAAAGTGTGAAATATATATCATTGTTTAATTAATTATTTATTTTTATTATCAAATATAAATATTATTATTTACATTTATGTTCTATTTATGTATTCTTATTTATAAATTTTATATTATTAATAATTCTCTTTTTCAAATTCTCGTGAAAAGTATTTGAGAACAGAAGAAATATTTCAATTGTAAAATCTTCGACAATATAAAATATAAAAACAATTGATTTTTCGCTTATAGCTACCACAGCTATTCTTCACCGCATAACACTTACGGAACATTTTTCAAGAAATATTTATTATTTTTATATTTTTAATAGATAAAAAAAAATATATGCGTGTAAAATACAATAACAAATATAAATAAATTTAAAAATATAGTACATTTATAAATTCTCTGATGAAGTTAACTTTACATCCTACTTTTTGTCATTTTAGGTGTTCAAAATGAATTTCGTTATATTTTATGTTCATTTTTCTTTACTTTCGCCAAGCGCAATGATTCTCCAAGGTGCAATTCATAAAAATCATTTCTTGTTATGATGGAAAAAAAGCTCTTTTTTATGCTGTTATCGGGATCTTTTGTGTTATCATATAAATTATGTGATATATTTTGCTCGGTCTCGTCACTAACAAATCTTAACATTAATACATATACCTCATGTGTTTGCGACATTCTTCTGTTAGGGGATTCTTGTGTATCCGATTATAAGAGGCGTACATCCAATCTTTCAGACAACATGAAATAGATCACGGTAATACAACACTATACTGGCTCCCACAATCCGAAAGCGCTTCACGAGTAGAGAAGCACGGCAATACATGCCTCATTCAAGTACATTATAGCTTACCGATCTGTAATCAACTATTATAAGCTCTTCCCAGTTCTTTTGCTGTAATGTGAGCTTTTAAAATTAATTTTAATTTGATCTCTAACTTACCTTTTTTATGATTAAATTTCAGTTGTTTATAATATACTACAGAATTTTATTCATTTTATTCATGTATTTTATAAATATAGCACTATTTAAAATTGATTCTTATAGTTTCTCTAAAAATACTGGGGAATGTATATTTGTGGTCATAGATGGCTGCGTATATGTCTCTTTAGACGGTATATCAAAAAAGGTGTCCAATTACTAGAACAATATTTAAATGCTCTGGTATAGACTAAAATCATTTATTACTGTATTTAGTAAGTGAAAGTGGTCGAAAATTCAAGTATTCACCAATTTATCTGTAGATTTACGTATCTAGGACACTTCTACCAATTTTTCCACCTCTTTAATTTTTATGTATTATACAATCTAAGAAATTAATTTGGTGAATTTAGTTTTCATGTTTCAGTTATTAGCAAAAGAGTTAATTTGCTAATTATGGTTAAATCTCAAAACTTGTATCATTTGTACTCTCTATGATTAGTTTGAACTTAATTTGAAAAATAGTTCTGAATCTTGTAGAAAAATCTCAACAAATGTGTGTCGAGACTTGACGTATATCGAATGATAATAAAAAATATAGAGTTTGAATAGTGGAGCGTTATTCATTAAAAAATTTGTGTTTCTATACAACTATCTTAAATGATAATATAGAAATTAAAGAGTTTATTATAAATTGATTAAGAAGCTACGTTAAAGCTAAGACAGATAAAGGTAGAACTAATTGCCGATAGAATAATTGCCGACTCTTACCACTCCTCTTCTCATAAAATATATCTAAATTAGAAAAGTCTATCCATGTGATCTGACACTTCAGTAACTATTTTTGATCCTCTTTCTAGACTCCGGGTACCTATTTGATTCAATTCGACCTCATTTTTGAATGATAGTGATTGAATCGTTCTTCATGGATGGAAGCACCCAAAGATCGTGAGTAGTTGTCGTTAGTACACATAAATGAGCTCACCCCATGTATGCTCGGATAATATATATATATATGAAAAACTATCCAAACATTAATTTTAGCAACTTTCCTAGACCACACTGCAAATACTATCCACAAGGAGTAAGAGATAACCGTATAACTAGATTAGTGATATTACTTAAAGACTGAAATATCAGATCAGAAAAAAGAGGAAAGAGAACAAATTAAAATTATAATTGTTAGAAAAAAGAATATATAAGACAATAATAAAGACGGCGTAATGCACTAATCCATATCATTTAAAGTTCGTTAAAGAAAATTTCCAAACTGCAGTATGCGTGCTATTATTTCTACTTCGTTATGAAAGCGCTTTCGGATGCGTGTGCGAAGCACACAGTAGTGAAGATCGTCACCATGTGGTTCATAATTGTACCACAAAAAGTCAACCTGTGAATATCTGAAGTGAGTCGTAATGTAAACACGAATAAGACCTTCTAATATCACTAGGATTTACAGAGAAGACGAACGTACCAGTTTTCGAGACGAGTTGATATTAATTATATCGCAAACATGAACTAGATAAGCCGATGCATATAATGATATCAACAATTTAAGTTAACTTAAGACACAGCAGAAAAACACATCCCTCTTTCCTGAGACCAACTGCATAAACATACGTGATCCATCAAGGAGTAGTAAGATAGATAAAATAAAGAATAATATTATGTGTATAAAGTTACACCTCTTAACATTTTCAATCAGCAATTTATTTTAGGACAATAATAAGACATAATTAAAGGTCGTTTATTAATTATTAACATTATTTTTATTCAATGATTTACATAAGAGAATTCAATATATCGAGTATTTAGGAAAAACAATATGCCTCTTCATCAGTCTTTGATATCTTCACATAGAGAAAAAAATCAATGTAAAGTTTAACTTCAGCAACTTTTCAAAGTATATTTACGTTCTTTCGCTGTCTTTATTAATTGTAGACCCTTTTATTTTATTCAAAAATTTTAAATAATAAGAAGAAATAAAAGAATCTTATTCCTGAAAAGTCGAAGTGTACCGACGAAAGCTTGGACTTATACTTAAATCAATTGTATTATTTCAAGAATAATTTTAAGAAAATTCTTCTGTTGAATAAGAAAGATAATACTTTCTAAGAGGCTGAAAAAGAATCAAATCATACATAAAATATAGCTGATATGAGTTTTTATTAATATATATTATTATTTATATATTATTTATCGCTCTATTACTTATTTATTTTTATTTATTTGATATCTCATTATGGCCCTTATTAGTAACATCTATTTTGATATCTTCACATATGTAGAATTTCGGTTAAGTAGAAAACTACGACAAAACAAAATATTAACATTAACTGTTAGCGAGAAAAATCTTTAAAAATTTAAAACAAGATTCCAAATTTTCTTACTTAAAATGATATACTTTCACGGAAATTTTATTAAAATGTTATGGTATAAATAAAATAAAGTTACTCTCCATGTTGTGTAGGTAAACGTGATCCTCCCTTATCCTTAATCACTTACCGCTTCTAAAAAAAGTGACATCTATATATATTGAACTTAAACAATAAATATAAATAGATTATTCCTATTTATTAATAATAAATTATATATCGCCATCCAAATTGCTTACAGTAACAGACTCACAGCCATGTATTATGACGAGAGTAGTCAGACACTTCTAGAGAGACTCACTTATTAATCAGACATTTTAATCAAATATCGTAAGGTTATAGCGAAGTCGAAACTAAGTTCCGGTCCGCCGCGGAACTTCCGATCGAACTTTTCCAAGTTCAAAGTTCAGGTCCGCCGAACCAAAAATTCTGGTTCCATTACATCCCTAATTATATATATAAATATATATATATATTATATATATAATAAAAAGATAATCTTATATTATATATATATATATATATACAATATAATATATATAGTATATATTATACACACTTTATATATATATATTTTCTATATAATATATACTATATATTATTATTAAATATAATATATATATTACATAAATATTATATAAAGTATTTTTTTTTTTTTAATTATTATTAATTTAATTTATATAATAAATATATATAGTTTTTATTTGAGTCTTCTATATACCGGTATATATATATCTTTCTAAATATATAATAATTTCATTCCAAAAAGGGATCGAAAAAGTTAAGAAAATATCTGTATTAGCCTCGCACCAGAAGTTAGTTCATTCCCCTTTCTTTGTTTGGTATTTATTTATAAAGAAATGAAATCTAAACATATATAAAACTTTTATATTATTTAATTAGAAATCTAATTAAAGTGAATCCGTTAATATAACACCTATAATAGATAATTTATTTTATAACTTATATTATTCGTATATATATACTAACGTAACTATAATATATAATATTTTAAACTCATCTAAATTTTAGTCTCCTTCCTCTGAAACTTTCTCTTTGTATGATAAGTGTTTTCTGAACTCATTCCATGACTGCTAATCGTATTTCTAGGTACATATAAATACGAAATAGAAACTTCTTTCAATGATATTTTGGAGAAAACTTTAATGAGAGCAAGTGATAGTAACATTAATAGCTATATATAATGCAACCTGTCTCTCTAGCAGTGCTATTATGAGAAAATAATATAGATATCTCTCCGTCAAGTTATCTAAATTAGAGTAACATGGGCAACTAACTGGCTTCACGATGTACACACAATTTAGATTTCAGTAGTATTGTGTTATTAGTCTTGCCTTATGGTTGGGTATATAGAGTACTAAATAAGTATAGATAAATGTATATTTGGTGATAAGATGGTGCGGATAAAAGACACCTCACGTGTTCCTATTCAAAATCACTTAGACCGATAATCTATTTAAGTATCTTGGTCATGTGTTACAACAGTGTTTCCTAATATAAAATAGTGTGGACTTTAACCAGAAAATAAAAACTGTCCAATTCACCGTTTATTACATTTCTTTTCTTTGGGCATAGATTATTAATAATGATGCTGTATCAGCTACAAATTAGAAGTATAATCGGACTTTTAGGAAGATTCACAGAGACTTACAAGCACTTTGTTTTCTAGGACCGCCTACCATGTTATCGATTTCGTATAATTTTTTTTCGTATATATGCGCGTTCCTACCAACACTGCCCATACGTTACAACACCTGCCGTAGTATCAAAATTAGGTCAACTTATCTAAATAGTCAAAATATCATGAAACAGTGCATGAATCCAAAAAAATTTGCTTGTGAATTTATTTAATTTCTTTAAGAAGAAATTTCAATTGATCATTTTTTTTTTTGGTTTATTTATTATTTTTCATTTATTCATTTAATCATTTATTTATTTCATATTATTTATTATTTATTATTTAGTTGACTAATTCAAGACTGACTCCCGAGAAATAAAGTGACAGGTAGTCTACATAAAGATAGCAACGGATGGAAGCAGAGACGCTGTCAACTACATAATTGAATACAACTACGAAGAGCATAACACTCAAGACACTCCCTTGTGGTACACCCTCATCCATCGTCGTGAAATGTCCAGAAAGGGTGGTGCCATTTTGAACCTGAAAAGATTTATTCGACTTTATGGTTCGGAAGAAAAGGAGGGGGGAGCTGATCCCTTAGACCCATTGAATGAAGTTTCTGCAGAAACCCCATCCTCCACGTACAGTCATACGCCCACTCAAAGCCGAAAAAAAACGATAAGACAACTTCATCCTCCGAGAAAGCTTCGCGAATATAGTGGTGAAAACGAAGAAGAGGATCCAGTGTGGATCGATGTTTTCTGAACCCAAACTGAGAAGCGGAAAAAGAGTAAAGTCTTTCAAATCAAGGCACAAGACGAACAGCATCCACTTTCTCCATGATTTTACACGGGTGGCACGTCAACGGTAGTTTGGTTCTTCCCAGGTTTAATGGATGAGAACGGTATAAGACTTTTAGCCATACAGATACCTTCCACCCATATTCTGTTGCACAGGCTAAGAAAGCATGCTGAGGCAGATGAATGGTGATGATGCATCATCTGGTATAAGACTCCGTCCGGTCCAGGCGTCCTATCCTTACACCTACCTAGGGCTTCCTGAAATTCAGACCATGTAAAGAGGTGGTTATAAGGGAAATGCATCTCCATTATTATTATTATTATTATTATTATTATTATTATTATTATTATTATTATTATTATTATTATTATTATTATTATATTATTATTAATTAATACAATTATTATTAGTTATTATTATTATTATTATTATTATTATTATTATTATTATTATTATTATTATTATTATTATTATTATTATTATTATTATTATTATTATTATTATTATTATTATTATTATTATTATTAGAAATCTACTAAACTCGATTCAAATGTTTTTGTTATCACCTATAAAGGCATAAAACTCAACTGTTATGTTTAGGATTAAAATTACATTCATTTTTTTTTAAACAATTAGCTTTATTTTTCTTTCAATGACATCTGTTTATTACCTGAGCATTAATACACACACACACACACACACACATGATATATTGTCATATATAATACATATATAATATATATATATATTATTATTATTATTATACATATATATATATATTATAGGTATATATATTAGTAGTATATATATATATTATATATATATATATATATATATATATATATATTATATATATATACATATTATTATATCTATATATTATATATATATAGAAGTATTATTATTATTATTATTATTATTATTATATATTATTATTATATATATATATATTATATTATTATATATTATTATTATTATTATATATATATATATATATATATATATATATATATTATTATTATTATTATTATATATATATATTATATATATATATATATATATATTTAATATTGTTTCCTCGAGAAATGGCAGGTAATAAAACCAGAACCGCAGCCGAAGTTGATAGTAAGCAAAAAAAAAAATTTTTTTTTCATGAGATAAAATATTTTAATGTAAATTAATCAATTTAATAAGCATCGTAGAGCTTTTGATGTAATATGAGGTAGATAATTCAACAGTGCGGTAGAACATTTTATCTAGTGAGATAGATAAAGTATTTTAATACAGTAGATTGAGTAAGAGTATTTGAATCATGAGTCTTGTATCTCACACCCACACACAGAAGACTTACTATTTTTCTTTTTAGCCTATTTATAATAGGCCTATTAAATTTTATTTGTACTATACTAGGGCCTATTTATAAAATACAATTTTATAAGATTATTTATAAAAGGAGTATTAATTT
>JABUQX010065404.1:25000-43060 GCA_015478945.1 Trachelipus rathkii | reverse complement strand
AGAGAGAGAGATACAATTGGTAAAAAATATTAAAACGTTTCATTACTAATTTACCCGAAAGTTTTTATCATTGCAAATATTCTGGCAACTACTTGTCAGGAACTTTAGGAATTAAAAAACTATATATCTGAGTAGTGTTACGTATCTTAAAAGTATCATTAAGCTTTAACAATCTTAGTATTAGTGTGATCTCATTTTTTTTATAAACATGAGAGTAATAGGTTAGTTAGATAGGAGAATTAATTGATATAATTCCCAATGATCTTATATTATATTTATATTATATAATTTTCCTATATATACGTATAATTTTTAAAAAAAAACAATGAAACAATATGAATATAAGAATTATTTAATATCTAATAAATTTAATTATATTTATAGAAATTAGTTCATCAATCGTAAAGAATCATAACAGTTATTCAATTGTAACTAAGTATACATTGATATATATATAATATATATATATATTATATAGTATTATATGTATGAAGTAGTAAATCGAAAGTCACGTATTTCAAATTTGTAACTAAGATGCAATAGGTAAAGAATAAATATGAGGTAATATTAAATATATACATACTGAAAGAATATTATTAAATACACTGTAATAATACCTCTATTATTGAGATGATGATAATAACATAGTAGATAATAGTAAAAGGGGTAATATATACTATATTTTATTTTTTATTATCTAAGGACTAATATTTGAAATCAGAGAGTGGTAAATAATGGTATCAATATTGTAACTAGTTTAACACATAATGGGTTCATAGACTTTCAACTATGGTCACATTAATAATAATAATTTAGGTGAAGGGTTTATAGTCTAATAAATGTTTATTATATATTATTCAACACAAATTGTATTCCGGGCCTTGATGAAACAAGCCGACATTCACTCAATGCTACTTATATATGTCTATTACTTGTATTTGAAGCCTATATCTGAAAAAACTACCTATCTATATGCTCAAGGCTCATATTCGCTGAGTGCAGCATTGCGTGACTGTCACTTAATCAAAGAAATATTAGATGCCATACAAAAGGTTAGTAGTTAATTATATATTCCATATATGATATTATATAATAAATAATAGTATAAAATATATTTGTATATATACAGAGCAACGTATGTAGAATGGTAGTACATGATATAACTATTATGAGATGAAGGGCAAGAAGAAATTAACCTTAGTATCCTAGAGTACAATCAAGTGAGTTTTTTATTTCTTTTATTTTATTTTTTTTTATTATTTATTTTATTTTTTGGTAATCAATTTAGATCACATATATATATTACAAACATCAAATTTACTATTATCTTACAATATATTGTGACATAAGTAGTCATATATAAGTTATAGACCTTCTAATACCCTCACACTAAATATATCGGGGGTTTTGACTTATTTACAATACTCTTCTATTAAAACCCTTCTATAGCCGAACTATATTTGAGGCTGATAATAAGCTAGTTAGGATAAATTACCCCAATTGCTTCGCCTTTACCTCAGCTAGATAATGAGACTACCCTACTGCGTCACTAATAATTTAATTGTATTCCTCTCACAGCCTCTAACTACAAAAGAATAATGTGGAGCTATGCTTCTATCATTACTTACAATTTTATCTAGCGGGCCTGAGCTGACATCAATATATCAACAAGGATAAGGGTAATTATTAGCCTCACCAATTTACGCTATACAAAATTCTTCCTACAATAAAGGACATTCTCTATATACTACTTTCCCCTCCCCCCTCTCATCCAACAGAATACTGGCATATCTCAAACACTACCCCTTCTACAAACAGTAATCAATTAATGATATACTACTTACTTACCCTACCCCTCCCTACCCTCCCCTATAGTTTCATTACTATATATAAAGATCGTAATAGTAACTGAGAGCACGAAGTATATGTTTCCTACTATACATAGCGTCAGAATATAAACCCCGCTCACCCTTATTCTTACTATCGGTACATTATTTGGATACTAAAATAAAAGCTGAGCTATCTTTTTGATATGATTGATTCATTCATTTAATATTTATAAAATACCAGAATTATGGAGATTATGCTTATTATATTATATACTAGTGAATTTATACTATGAAAAAAAGCTTAGATAGGTACTATATTTCACTAATATAAATCATTAACTAAAATACATTTCATGTCCTCCCGCAATAGCGGTACATGCTACCAATATCAGATAATAGAGAGTCATGGCGTGAGTGGAGGGATACAGAAGTATGTCCACGAACCATGCTTGCAAAAAAGAGTACATTAAAAGTCTTTGAGATAAATATAACAATAGAGAGATAAGATGCGGAATTGGATATATGAATTACACTCTGGGGATCAGTTCTCCGTCTTAGTTAACAAAAGGTACCTAGCCTGGTGTCCTAGCATATGGTGTGTGCTCACATCTTAATTGTATGATCCTATGAGGTCGATCGTAGCGTGTCTGGCGTTCTTGTAGGACAAAAGTCCTCAGTTCAAGAGCGCAGAGTACTATTGGAGATTTTTGAAGTACTTATAGACCGCCCATTGTTGCGAGGTAGGCAGTGCATAATCGTGTCTGATGTAGTACAGGTGCTGCTCTGCCAACCTCCTGAGTCTAAGGCTTTTAGTCTCATTCTATTACAAGTTATCTTAAGTGACTGTCAGTTTGTTAGATAGGGTTGTGTGTTAGTCTAGGAGTACTTCGAGTCGTTCTCGTTTGACTCATGGAGCGGGTCTTTGTTCGACTATTTGCTTGGCTTCGATATCTTGGGCCTATCACTGATCTTCCTGTTTGAGTCCAATGTGTTCAGTAGTCAGTTTGGAAGAGTTCGAGTAGGGTCAACTTCCACTAGTCATAGTTGTATATTTGTGAAGTTCTTCATTGTTATGATATGTTAGTTAGCTTTGTTGGGTATAGGAAAGTAGTTAAGTGAGGGCAGATTTTGTGATTCTGAAGAGAGTCGTAGCTTATCTGTAACATGATCTGCTACTGAAGTGTAGTTGAGTGTATTGGCCAGAGTTTTAACTTACTCACTACGAAGGATGCGATTTTTATGGTTCAAGATAATTAAGTCTTGATCATTTCGGTAGAGTGAGGTTAATTTTACTCGGTTAAGATATTATGTTACTCACTCTATGCTTTATTGCAGGAAGAGTGAGAATTAGTAATCTACTTCAATTCTCTAATAGATATGCTAACTATCAATTACCAAGTGTAGTTACTCTGAGAAGGGAATTTTCGCACTGCCTTTCTATTAGAATATATACTAATTATAATAGTGTTTTATATAATGCAGCATATTATATATATCAAAGGAATATAGATTCACATAGTGCATAATATGCCGAATTAATCCTATGCTCTCCCGCGGGATTCGCGAACCACCGCGCCCATCAGTGACGTCGAGCGTAGATAAGGAGAGAGGAGGAATACAGTGATCCATCCGCTCCGGTGCGAATGGCGATTCAGAGAGACTGCATTCAAAAATGCTCACTCTCGATATATCAGGAGAGATTCAGCAACGAGATGTGTGTTCTATATTCTTCGAATTATGATCATATTAATAATGTCTTTACCTTCCCATAGATATTATAACATGATAACCGTATAACGAGCGCATCACTATACATCTGCGATTCTTTTATGCACACTAGATCTAATCATCATCCTATTTCTAACTATAATCTATTATAAAATTTATCAAAACGAATGAAATTATAAATTTTTTAGGATTTTTTTTTTTTACTACTCCATTTATTTTATATATTTATTTGTTATCCAACTACTCATCATGCGTTGAGTATTACAAATTTTAGTAAATTGAAGATGAACTCTACTACCTACTCGACTCAGTGACAATAGTACACGATCTATCTGTGGAGAGTGAGATAGTAGGGATGAATCACTATGAATTCCACCCCTGCCCTTTGATCATCCTTAATATACAAGGATATCTACTATCCATATTTAAATCTATTAATATATTAACAATATTCATTACATACCTATATACACTGAGATTAAATATATAATTCAATTAATATTTAGATTTACAAGTAGCTATATAATATTATTTCTCTAGTCACTATTTACTTTGCCACATATTGAGATATAGTCTATGAGGTTTTGCTCATTATTATTATAGAAATTATTATAACCGACACGTGTAATTATAATAATTATATATAATAATTATTATTGTCACATATTTTAATATATTCGTTACTAATATATATTTATATATAATATACTAATATATATATATATATAGTAAAATAATATAGCAATATTTAATTATTAAAAATTACGTCAATTAATATAATATAATAAATATAGATTAATAATTAATGATTATTAAATATAATATATAATTTTAAACTAGACTATATATTTTATCTTAACTAGTTATTTAAATAGATATATCGTTAATATATATATATACGTCTACTTCTATCATAGTTAAATTAATATTTCCAACCTACGCCCATATAATTTATTATATTACAACAAAAGTATATAACAAGGTAAAGTACTAATCACAATAAAGGTCTCTACTCACTAAAAGCGTCTAGTTACCCAGAACCCAATTTTACCTATCTCCAGTATACTATACATTATGTAGGCTCAGGGAGTCGCCTCACGGACCAGCACCTTCCAATTTTTTGAAAATGTTGACGTTCTGTTAGTGGGGGATGGAGGAGTTGCCGGGGGTTTGACGATCATACAATAGAGTAGGTATAATTAGAGACATATATATGTACGTAATCCACCTCAACATCGAAAATGCAATGGTGCAAAATATTTTCCTATGATACCTATACAAAAGGCCTTGTACTAGATACCCTAGTGCAACGTTGTTATATAAGTTGATCGGTTGAAATTTCTTCCTCCTTGAAATTATTATATATATATATTTGATCATTATTTAGGGTAGGTGGGGGAAATTCTTAGCATTCTAAACTACATATAGACTGAGTCTTCGAGTGAGTCTGAAGCTCACTATGATCAGCTTCTCTTGGCTAAGTGCTATTCATTATCATTCGGCCAGAGACTTTCATTAGGAGATTATCTAAGTGAACTTATCTCCTTCATCCTATCACTAGAGAGACGCTTACCTCTGTTGATAGTATGATACTTGAGTGACTTTATCATATTACTGCATTGATACGTTATGGCGTTCACAATGATTGCACACTCCGTATTCTTCTTGTCTTATCCGCTCCCCAATAGCGGGGAATTTGCGGACATCTCACGCGATTCTCAGGAGTAGACAAATTTGAGATTGAACACTGTCGAGTACTTGCTCATCTTTATCAATTAAAATTCCTCACACCCACAATAGGGTTTCGTATTCCTGTTAAGCTACACGAGTCGACCAGCATATGTATATGACTCCTGGTATGAGAGCAATCGTAATCGTACTCACAATGACTATAGTAGTCCTCTCTACATATATAGGTTTAGCAATCGTTGTCTGTTATCTGCAATAGCACCACTGAGCATAATCCTAGTCATTATCACATTCTCATATTAATCTCATCTGTCATAACTCCGGCATGGTGTCATTCACTGCGCCACCAATGCATAGCCTGACTTCTAGTGAAAACACATTCTTCTCACATTCCTCTGAGTATCTTAGCGATAGTACACTAGAATTTTCTCTCCTCTCACTTACCTAACACACCCCTAAAATTATTTGCACTAGTTTACAATAACAATTGGGCGACTCTTATAAGGATTCAACATCTCGTAATCTTGCAGCATGCGTAACTAAAGAGCCATAAGATATGTCTTAAACCCACTCTTTATTTCACACCTCTTCCTATATGATCAGATAGATCTATTCATTATAAGGTAAAGATCATTGTACGTATGCCGAGTATACAACTCTAAACATAGGCACCTTGCATATCATTCGTTGAAAGGTGGGAATGCTGAGCATGTCGAGAGCAGCGGATTGCAATATCTTTCTTCTTAGTCCTTTTCTCCCTAACCAGATTTGGCGGGAAGGATGACTCTTCACCAGGGTTTGTTTTGCTTCATACCCTTCTTTCGAGTTTCTATTTCCACACTTACGAGTAATGTCTCTCCTACAGTTTCGAGTGTAAGTGGCATACCTTTCTTCCATTACTTAACCCCTTCCGATAGAGGCATTATCTGGTCGGAGCCTGTAACTGGATGCGATGACTGAGAACATCGAAACTATACAGCAGTTGCTTCTCTTCGTTTCATGATCGCAGACGAGTATCAGTATTATACTTTTTAGACTCAAGGTAACTGCAGGGCGTAACTGGATTCATTGTTCATTTTTCTTGCTTTATTTTATCTATTTTTATTTATTTTTTTCTCTTGATTGTCATCACCAGGGAAAAGTTTTTAAGCCTATTGTGATAGGGTTTCTATTCACGGCGCCTGAGTTCTCACAGGTGCAATCTATGAACTATTTTCTACTTTATCTCTGTGTGTCGTGTGGTTGTGATTAGAGAGTTACTATGTATTTTTTTATCTTCTCACCTCATCTGTGTCAATTAGGCACGAGTTTCCGAACTGTTAATTATATTACTGTTTGACCACTCTACCATTTATGCCCTCATGATCGCAGTTATTCTGAGTCGCTCACAATGTTTTGGTCACCAAACTTACTCACTTGTAGAGTGAACAACTATAGAGGAGAGTTAATACATTGCTGACTATAATGAAAAGGGGTATATATATTTCATTTTTATTTTATTACATCTAAAGTACTCAATCTAAATGCAGGTGTCAGAAGTACATGGATACACTCTAATTCATTAACTAGTTAACACAAAATGGTCCTCATGTAAATCTACAGTCATAAATAACAATTCGGTGAAGGTCTAATCACTCATAATTTTATTTCAAACACAAATTCCGGAGCCTTCTATAACATAGTCTCACTGACAAAACAAATCTGACATATACTCGTCTATCTTGAAAATCTTAACGCACAGTCTCACTGCCTTTTCACCTTCCCTCTTGATTATTGTACCTTAAGGCACTTCGACGGGCAGTCAATTGCCGTGACTACTCTCACCACAAAAAATAGTGCGCATACAAAAGGTTTTTAAATATTTTCCATATATACATAAATATAATAGTAAAATTTGATATACACAAGCCATACTTCAGTAGAGAAGTAACGTATACATCACATAATATGTATTGTGCGAGCATAGTACGATCACATGCACTCAGTTACACTATATTATTATTAAAAATCAACAAAAATATATATAATATATATTATATATTAAATAATATATATATAATAATATATTATTATATATATATATATTACTATTATAATTATATTAAGAATAACCTTATATACCTAACTGACAATTAAAATATACATATTAAATCATATTATATTAGTTGGGCTACTATATCAGAACTATGGCCTAATTACACTACCACGATCGGCGCGCTATCTAGAAATGTGGATGAGTCTTGCAAGGCTACCTGGAATGAAAGACCCAAGGACAGGCGGATTGAGCTACAAGTTATCTGAACACACCAGCACAGACATACAAGCACCTAAAATAACGCATATATAATATCTTTCTCTCTTACATTCTGTAATGCAAATGGTACATCAAGAAAAGAAAACTCGCGCTTCTCGGTGGAGGAATCAGAGCAGCCCCTATCCTTTTCTCTTCCGACTCAGAATGAACACATACCTCTCCCCTGTGTGGTATCTCAGATTATCAGGGAGGAATAGTGTCATGATGCTAGAATAAAGATTTACAATTGAGATGCGAACAATAACCTCAATTCAGTTTTTCAGAATTCAAAGTTATCATTCGTACATCAATTTTGTTGATCAATCAATCGGGGCTAGGATTGCCAAATCTCAAAAAAAGTTTACGAGACTGAGAGTACCCAGCCACCAGTTACAATAGAGACTTAAGTACGAGAAGTGTTCCGACTTTAGAACATTGACACACTCGGACTATCACAACAGAATGAACATAGCAACTAATTGAGAGTAATTAGAATGTGTGTAAACTCACAGAGTATCACTTATCTCTCAAACTCTCGCGTTTTAAGTAAAGCGACGCATGAAGCTGAATCTCACTCTATGACTATGTTCGTCATATAATTCATCACATCAATTGCAAACTGGACAGGCACTCTTTCCGGAAAGTCTATATTGTACTATATGATTTTATTGGCTCATATCATTACATCAGTTAATATCAGCGAGTTACCTATATAACAAATGTATAACATTGTTAATTAAAAACGTATAAAATAACTACTTGTACACCATTGTATGGTTGGTAAAAGGTATATGATTCGAATTAGGAGAATAATTATAATAATTGATCTAAAACATTTAAAATATAAATTCGCATTACTCTTTAAATTATAATAGTGGCAGTAGATACTAGAATTGAAATAGGTAAGATTATGTATTGGCTCTAACTATAAATTAGAGACGTCAAAGGAGTTGGAAAAAGGCCATAGATGAGCAGGTCAGTGAGACTACTGTATAATATAGCGGAACGTATGGATGTACCTTTAAACATCTCATGTAGGTGAGTGATTTAGAGATTATATTATATATTTAAATGGAGTAAGTTCGATCTAGTTTCTCTTTATGTTATATATAATAAATTAATAATTTATAATTATGAGGGAGTGACCTCACTATATAAGTTTATGCAAAGAATTATATCAATTGATCCTGTGCCCCCGATAGGGTGATTTCCAGTTATTTAGACAATTGATCGAGTAACTTTATTTAATTGATAACTAGGATTTAAGGAACAATAAATAAATTGCAATAATTAATATCGAGATCTCACTAATTGCCAAACCAAGATCCCTAAGTTACAAAAGTAGAAAGTGAGAAACAACTGCTTATACAACTGTCGATCTAATTGATCATAGTATCAATATATTATATATATTTAATACTAAGCTACAGGTGGAGCCAACAAATAATATTATAATACTTATCATGCTAAAGGTGGCTCAACGGTGGAGTGACCAGAGAGTAGCGAGAAGAGTATATAGGGTCTGGGTTCGAAGATATCCCTCATCCTGATCCTAAGGTGCAATTCTTAGAGAAATTCCTCTCCTCCTCTCCTGAATAGGCTAATGCCTCGAGAGGTGTGAATTCCACATTTCACTATCACTGAGCTCTTTAAGTAAGTCAAAGTCTTGAAAAATTTACCATATAGTGAGATTAACTTGAGATTAACATTAAAATACATAGAATGATGATTGTTGAGAAGGATGATGACGAGTTAAGGATAAGCTTTCTCTTTATTTTACTTTCCCGAATTTTATAATATGTTGTGAAAGTGATTTTGAGAAATCAGAAATAGTTGTTAAGTTTAGAAGAATAAAGTTTGTTTAATATTGGTTACTTACTGATATTTGATTACTCTATTTATTGGACAATAATTGGCAATTATATTAATCCATAAATGACTTGACTTGAGCTTTCCTCCTCTATGCAACCCATGATTAAAGATAAAAAAGTTTAAGGAAGACTCAAGCCTCTTCTATGCATACCCAAATTCTCCAAGTAAATAGTTTAATGGAGACAAAGTAATAAATGAAAACAAAGGTGACTAATTTACACCAATCATGTCTATTAGTCCCTAATATCGCTACAATGAGAGGAGACGTCTACGACTGCGTTATATAAAGTAAACACTATGACAAGAGAGTATATATCCATATTAGAATAACTGAAGGATGTGATTGAGTATGCGAGAGAGAGTGTATCAATTTCTTCTGTAGAGTTATAGTGCACCTATATTAATATCAAACTGAACATGTGATCGAAGTAATAGGAGTACCACCCTTATTTTTAAGTTTTTTTTTTGATTTATTATATGTAATGTTTATATTATTTTTCTTATTCTTTTGTAATAATTTTCAATTGTCTAGATATGAAAGTCAGTAGTGCGAATACAATGAATATGACTCTTAGATACGTGTGATGATCATGGTATTATGTATTCTATCACCATAGTATTCCAATATTATTTAAGCATAATGTCATCATTCATGATATATCTTAACAATATAGAGAATCACAGCTCTCTCCACTCCATTCTTAAGTTACTTGAAAGAAATTCATCAAACATCTAATACTATTATGTAGCATTGAGTAGCTGTTGTATGTCATTATAACTTGACGCACTGTAGAGTTATATACAAGTATGAGAGTAAAGCTTCTTCATCTATCTCTTAGGATCTATGCAGATCTAGGACCACAATATCATGAGCAAAAGAGAAGCTCTCACAGAACGAACTTCTATATTGTTTATTGCTTCTCATGGCAACCCATCAAGAGGCAAAAAACGATAAAATCAAACTACCATAGATAGGAGAGTAAAGAGATAATGAAAAATGAGAGAGAAGAGAGATAGAATCTGAGAGGGAAAATAGATGAGATAGATAATAGATGAAACATGTTCATATATTAATAAAAACATAAAAAAAGAGAGAGATATAAGATAAATGATGATGAGAGTAGAAGTAGAGATAAGCAAGCACATAATAAAGGAATGAATAATGATAGCGAGAAGTAAAGTAGATGAATAATAATAATAATAAATTAATAATATAATAATCAATAATAATAATAATAAAAAATGAATAATAATGACTACGTACGTACTACTACTGCGAAATAATATTATTTTTTGATATATATATAATAATAATAATAATAAATAATAATAAATAATAATAATAATTATATATAATAATAATAATAATAATAATAAAATAATAATACAATTCATCTGATACTACTACTACTCATCTGAATCACTCTAAAAACTCTTTACCACTACTACATAATAATGGAATAATCAGATATTGATAATATAAATCAATAAAGTAATAATTCACACATAATAATCAAGAGAGAGATAATAATAACAAGAGACTAATACACATAATAATATATTTGAGATAAATGAGGTAAGTAAAGAGATAAGATACTATCCAGAAGCTTTGAGAGATACTAGTACAGAGTGAAAAAGGAAATTGTTTGGATACTTCGTACTAAATTGATTTAATATAATAAGTATTAATTAATAATAAATCTTAATCTACAAATATAATATAATAATAATAATAATTCCTTTCTAAGTTTAGATTTTACATGAGTAATGAAATAACTAACATAGTTAACAGAACAGAACTATCTCAATATTATTAATTAATCAGAATTAATAGAACAGAATTGTTCCAATACATTAACTAATTATATAAAAAATCATAATTAATATAATATATAAATTATATATATAATAATAAATATAATATAATAATATTAATATAATATAAATAATAAATAAATAATAATAATAATAATATTATATTAATTATTATTATTATTATATTATATTATTATTATTATATTATTTAATTTATATTATTTATATTATATTGATATAATTAATATAATTATCTATTAAATTGTAATATACTTGGGATTATTATTATTTTTTATTCATTTATATTATTATTTATATACTACTATCCACTAATAATACTAATTAATAAAAATAATAAATGAATTAATAATATATTAACATATAAATTAAAATAATAATAATTATAAGTTAATAATAATAAGAATAATAATTAATACTTACATGAAATTAACATATGTAATTAAATAATAATAATAATAATAATAATATATAATAATAATCTTTATATATATATATTATATAATTAATAATATAATAATAATAATATATATAATTAAAATTAAATAATAAATATAATAATATATAATACATAATTAATATAATAAATAATTAAAATTAATAATAATATAAATTTAAATAATAATAATAATAATAATAATAATAATTATATAATACATCACTTTCACTGATAAAATTCATTATTCACATATATTATCCTAGCATTAAACAAAAATTCCCTTACTTAACAGTCTTACATCAAATTATTCTTTCTACTCTTACATTTAATTCTATTTACTCGTCTTCCTTGAGTTATTCTTACTACTGAGGACAAGCTGTAATATTCTATTATTTATTATCACTTATTATGTCTATATTCTATAAACTCACTATAACTTTATTTTATCTTATAAATTCAATCACTAATTTTTAAATAATATGTTATTTTATATGAGGAGGTTGAATACCACTCAATAATATTATGTTTATTCTATCTTTGATTATACATGATTATTATACCCAATATATAGTATATTGTCTATGCATATCACGTGCGGCTTGAGAATATCACTATCTCTGAACGCTTTCTTTCACTCCATATGACCCAATCTATTCTCAGCATAGCTCTCTAGTACTACTACAAATCAACCATTTAGAATCCTTTCCCTTAGTTTCAAATCTATGCTCATTTTCCTGCTATCGACACAGAGTGTATCTATCCAGTTATATATATGCGGAGGAGCTCTGATAGTTTCATCAATCCCACCCTTCTTATACCAATTCAAATTAGCAAACAATTAATTCAGATCATTATTAATCAACACAAGAAAATTAAATGTTCTCGCATGTCAACGATTCTGTGCATCTCTCCTCAGAGTGCATTTGGTATCTGATGAATGTAGTGATAGATGAGTTCGAGATCCAGTATCACTTTAGACAAAGCAAGATTGATCAGTATGTAAATTGAGTCTACGTAAGTCTACATATAATCTCAGTCTAATTTAACGCCTGCGAATTAACTTCATATCTGACAATGAGCATGAGCACTCACACGATAAGGAGCCTAGATAAACGTATATTGAAATGCAATGATATAAAAGAAGTTAAGTTCAGAGCCTTATCCATGAGTTGGTGGCTCTCAGTTGTATATAACATTGTACAGAACCTAGATTCTTAATTTGACATTCTTCACCCAAGGAAATAAGGTTACTAAACAATCACGTCAGAGATTCAAAAATGCTTCACTCAATATACCAAGAGTGTGGTGAGATGATCGCATGTATTAATTTTATCATCACGATGGGCCATGCTCAATTCATTCACAAGTTTACCAGCCTCTTCCCGTCACTTATATGTCAATTCACCGAAGTCTAATTGACGTGAGAGAGCGCTCCCTAATCAATAGTCTCTATCATACCTACATGACTCAAATATTATTCGTCAGGTAGGTCCACATCTCTCAGTTATCATTTGAGGAATGTTAATAGAAATTCATCTATAACAATAGATTGATACATGAGTTTTATTTAATCAATAGAGAAATACGTGGCGCGATAATATCAAAACTCCGACTGTCATTATGAGAGCTTTACGAACAGTATATATGTAAGTATCGCTGAAGACGAATAACATATATGAATAGCGAAAAGCTATTCAACAAAGACTATTCGTCATAGTACACTCATCTATGAACGATGTGCATCGATCTGATGACACATCACAATTAAGATTGTTGTCGATGAGAACTACGACAACGCATTTCGCGCGTTTTCAGCTGGGGAGTCTCGCAGTCTAATTTTTATCTTTAATATGCTGCAGCTGCTAAATGTGGAACAACTGCTAATATATGTTATTATACTACCTCACTGCAAGTCGCTTCTCATGAGAGGTAACCTCAATTTGAAATACATAAAATAGATAGGCTCGATTTTTATATAGTACACACAGAATTAATCAAGTTTATAAAGAGTTATCTCTAATTGAGATATTGAAAATAAATATACACGCGACGAGATAGGAGGGTTAGCAAATTTATCACCCACTAACTACCTTCTGCGAGATTAGTTGAATATCAGTATTCTGGCAGTGTGCATGCCAAACACAGATATATGCGTTATTTATGAGCTATAATAACCGTTTATACAGTTGCGAAATGTTATCATCGACGATAGTAATCAAGAATTCTCGAGGAACTGCATATTATGCATAACTATTCCAAGCTTCATTGATATTATCTTCTATAAATTTCACGAGCTTACTAATCAATAACAGTTCACAAGGACTCATTGCTGCGTTTAAAACTTATATACATCATATTATAATTTTGTTGAGCTAATGGTGAACTCTAAAGCTTACAGGAATTTTCACATTGCTTATTAATTTTCTGTGTAAATTGGTCCTTAAAAAAAAAGCCGAATTGTATTGTTTTCATTATTGTACTGATGGCTCTGAAATAAAATAGCGTTTTGCCTTCTCACTACTTTATTCACCTAAGCTCTATTATGTTCATAAAATCTATAACTAATAATCCCTGATGTTATTCCAGAGATAAACTCTTTCGCATGCTCACATATTACTAAATTGCGATGAAGTATACAACAGCTTCAGGGTAACATTGGTAGTCTATTCTATTACTTTTTACCCTGAGAGACTCATCAATATCATTTATATTTCTTACTCAATTAAGGCTTAGTAACTATCAACACAACAATACACTAGTGGATCAGTGATTGATCTTTGGTGAAATGATGCACTCTTTCTTGATATATAAATTGTTTAATTTACAAGTGACTGAGCATAGCTATTTGCACTCACACCAGTTAATCTAATAAGTTCCTATCATTCAAGAGATTGCAATATACATTTTCTTTTCACCCAACTCATCATATCTTTACGAATGCATAAAATTATATGTTGTAGGATAATGATGACCATGTAACAGAAACGAGACACTCTTATATACACATCAGTCTAGTATGAGAGTTAATGGTTTCACGTCATTTCCAGATATATATATTCAACTAATCACTTATATCAGACATTGCGTATAGTGATTAAATTCACTTTGAGGATTTACGATTGTAGTAATTTTGTTTCTATGTACTCTATTCGTATATCAGATTATTAAAATATTCGGTTATAATAGAAATAAGCATATATAATTTTTTGTAAAGAAACTTATGCTACTATCAATTGTCGATCCACACTCTACATAAAGGAGGCGCACGCGATATGCATATCTAGATATATTATTAAGAAGAACAAACAGACAGCGAGTAGTCTGATCACGCTTAGAAGAGTCTGTATCACCTTTCATCTAAGGCAGAATAAGTAACTGTCGTAAATGTGTAATCCGTGAACTAGAAAATAGTAGTCTATGACCCACGTCAGAATATAGTACTGCGTAGGTGGATGTATTCGAGTGCAAGTTCTCCACCATTCAGTAAGATACTGGTGCCAATCTTTACACAATGGTCGCAATGTTCACTCAAAAGACATGAGATGTCTGTAAATCTCGATAGTCCGTGGTAGAGACTAGGAACGCACAGTCGTCTTATCCTCTCTTATGCTGAGATTGAACTGTTATGAGTATATTTCACTTGTATATGGAATAAAGTGTTAAAACAGACATGAACGCAATACAATTCCACAGAATATTCATAAAATCTTGCACATCACCATATAAATGTTGCCTAAAAACACAAGATCTATTCAGATCCTTGCTCATCACTTAAGTTCTGGCTGGAGGATGTAGGATTTCAATTCTTTGCACATAATCTAAATGATGATAGACACAAATACATTAAATATCTAATTGCTGGATCACTCTAGGAGACTCATAATGTCGATAAATACATACGATTTCCCTTGAGAGTCACTAGCCTGCTGGTTGTAGTCTATCCACAACAATGTGTATTACAAAGTAAATCTGTGACAAGCCCATCAAATCCTAACCTATAATCTATCTATATGTGATCACACTCAACGAGTGAGCTAAAACATCATTGCATTATAAAGTGATATTAAAGACGTGTAAAGAACAATTTTTTTAGTCTTATATAACCCATTTATAATCTACAACTCTTTTCAGTAATTCCGTTAATCTATACAATGAATGAGAGATGAGTGTTCAACTCTGATTTCAACAAGATAGACCTAGCTTCTACAGATAGTTGTAGAAGGCGAGGAGAGTATCAAGAGAGTATACTGGAAGCATCTCAGGTGTAACAAGGCATAACAACATATCACTTGTTCATAACAACTTGTCACCAGTTTATAGAACCTAGTTGTCATGATAAACTCTTTGTGTAACACCCTATAACTCTTCTTGACGGCGAGAGACTTCTTCATTTTCTCTTTTCAAGTTCTGAGTCCTTTATCTAATTATCAACCCAAGCCTGATATAATCTATCACTCACTATACAAATCCTATTACGTCTCACATTTTTAATTTAACTATTTGAGATGTATTGGAATAGTAGAGCAGATTACATCAATGATAATAATTGCGCGAGAGAGTAGTTGCCTCTTATATTTAATCCTACTAATTGTTACTAAATTAGTTTTTATAACACATAATTTTTAAAATTCAATTTTTATCTTTAAACATTATTTAAATCAGATCCAGTGTTTTTTACACGTGAGCACTTGGTTTTTTTATTTTTTAATCCTAATTCTTCGAGATAAGTATTCATTACCGTATATTTAATTTAATAAGATAAAAATAAGAATATAAATATTCGAAATATCTCTTCGTTTTAATTTCTGGTAAATTATCCTAATCATCTAAGTCACAAGTTTATAAACACACAATTCGCGATTCCACTTAACACTAGTGTAATCGATAACAATCACATATCCTGCTGGATAGTGTATGAACATACGAATTCATTGCTTTGTTTATCCTACATAACTTCTTACCAACAAAGGAAAAAGAAGGCTTAGTTATAGACAAGAAGAAGTAGCTAAAGTGGACACGCTGTTTGAAACTACAATACCTCCTTGGCAAGAAGAACAACAACCTTTTCAAACTAGAAGAAATTATCTAAGAGACAGAACAAGGTGCAACGCCTGTGAGACCAAGAAGCGTATAGCTGATATTGGCTAGTCTGAAATAGCGAGAGCACACACAGCACTCTATATACAGCAAAGGTACGACAATGAAGAAGCACGTAATTAGACTATGGAGAGCATACATACAATAACAATATAACAGCACCATTATTATTCAAATAGCTAAAGATATTACATAAAAATAAGCACCCCATCCCTATGACACATAATATTAAGTCATTATATTCACTATATAATAAATAATCTACACTATAAATATAAACAATTAAACATATAACCTAAATTAATACACATCAATAATATAATAATAATATATAAAATTAAATACTCTTAGTAATTAAATAATAAAATAATAATAATTATATAATATATATATAATAATATATATATAAATAATAAATAATATATAATAATAAATATATATAATAAAATATAATTAATAATAATATTATTAATGAATAATAATTATTAAATAAAAATATATATATAATAAATAATATAATAATAATAATATATAATAAATAAAATTAATAAATATAATAAATAATAAATATATATAAATAAATAATAATATAATATATTAAATAATAATATATAATATTATAAATAATAATAATATTTAATAATTATATAATATAATAATATATATAATAATTAATATAATATATATAATATAATAGTTTAAATAATATATAAATAATAATTTTAAATCATATAATAATAAATAAATTATAATATAAAGTAATAAAAAATAAATTAATATAATTAAATTAAATTATATAATTAAATAATAATAAAAATATAATAAATAAGCTAATATATAGTACAATAGAATATTTTATTAGAAAATGATTCAAATTATACGAAGCTTAGTAGAAGTTCTCTGATTTTGTTGTCCACTGAATGAGAGAACTCGTGGCAATATCAGTCAAAATAGAATGAGAAAATACGAATTGAAGGGATTGAGCTCTCTTTTATTAATTTCAAGTAATAATCCATTTATTCTTTGGTAAAACAGCTCCTTGTGACCAAATTGTGAGTCGTTGAAGATTCACTGGATATTTAATATACTTTCTGAATCTTAAGGCCCCTTCACACCCCAAAGCAAGTCAATACAATTAAAATCAGCCAATCAATAAATAATTATACCCAATCCAGAGTCGTATCAATACCGAAAATTGTACAATCTTTTTTCTATATTATATCTGGATTGAATTGAATTAATTAAGATTCTGCTGATGTGTGAATGGCGAAAACAATTTC
>JABUQX010065404.1:0-2500 GCA_015478945.1 Trachelipus rathkii | reverse complement strand
CTATAGATTAATAAGAGTTGGGGTTGTTTTGTTGAAGTGTGAGTGTGAGTGTGGTGTGAGTGAGTGTGGTGTGAGTGTGAGTGAGTGTGAGTGTGAGTGTGAGGTGTGAGTGTGAGTGCGAGTGCGAGTGCAGTGCGAGATACCGAGTGTGAGTGTGGGTGTGAGTGTGAGTGTGAGTGTGAGTGTGAGTGTGAGTATGAGTGTGCGAGTGCAGGTGCAGTGCGAGTGCAGAGTGCAGTGCAGTGCGAGTGCAGTGCGAATGGGTGTGGGTGTGGGTGTGGGTGTGGGTGTGGGTGTGGGTGTGGGTGTGGGTGTGGGTGTGGGTGTGGGTGTGGGTGTGGGTGTGGGTGTGGGTGTGGGTGTGGGTGTGAGAGTATGAGTACGAGTACGAGGGTTGATAAGGAGAAAAGTCCAAGATTCTACTCCTTAAAAACATCCGTCTCATATAACAATAATAGATGTGAACACAACACATACTAGTTTAAACAAATTAAACAAACAAAAAACAAATTCTGAAAGAACCACAGAACACAAAATTTTATGTAATTTTTTTTTTCTTTGTGAAAGAAGCACATTGGTTCTTTCGATATAGTAAATTAAAAGTAAGTAAGATTTCTAGAATATTAAAGACGGGATAGATCGTGTTGTACGGTTTTGAAGATATGGTTTTGTAGTAGATTATGTCAAGAAGAAATGTGAAGGAACTAGTATATGAAGCATTAGAAGCAGAAATAAGGAGTTCGAGAAAGATCACGTGTCAATTAATCCTAGTCTGCTTTCCTAGCATCAATTCTTTGTAGTTTAGTGGGATGTATTGCAGAATAAAAATTGAGGTTTTCATCATGAGTGGATAATATGTTTGATGAAGTGATAAAAAGAAGATGGTTTTTTCTGAATATTAGGAATACTGTAGGAGATAATGCTGAACATTCTTGAATATAACTATTGATAAATTTGAAAGATAAACGGTGCCTATCTGCAATATCTGCTGCAGTTAAAGCAGCCAAAAAAGACATAAAAGAGAAGGTTGCTGAGAGAATGGTAAATTCCTAAAGATCGAAGTTTGGAAATCAAAAAGTTGTGTTAAACCGTAACGAACAATATATATATATATATATATATATATATATATATATATATATATATATATATATATATATATATATATATATATATATATATATATATATACATAAACTTCAAAACACACAAAACAAGACACTCAGAATTATAACAGGATGCACTACTGCAGCTTCGCAATAACACACACACGATGAAACAAAAATACTACCCATAGATAAACATTTAGAAGTGATAGGAGCACAGTTCTACGCTAAAACACAAATACCTCAACACCTATGCCACACTGCACTTTCCAACCCTACTAACCACAGGTTAAAACAACCTCCTTCTTCCCCAGCCTTTTATGGAAACAAATTCTAAACAACATCCAGCCCCCACAAGGCAACACCACTTATACAAAACAAATACACACACACACCTCACCGAAAAATTATTTAAGAAATCGACAAAAAAACAATATACTAAATGAACATCCACCAGAAATTGCATCTGAATTCGAGTCTCTTCTTGTAACAAACCAATAATCTTTGACCAAACTAAGATATATATATATATATATATATATATATATATATATATATATATATATATATATATATATATATATATATATATTATATATATATATATATATATATATATATATATATATATACTTCTCTTATATATATATATATATATACATATATTAAGGAGAGCTATGTGAGTGGAAACACCCTAGATGTATGAGGCATACTAAATACAGGGTCAAAAGACACCCCTATAAAGAGGAAGCAACTGGGGTAGCGTACAGAAATTCTGAAGGCGCTTCCGAACACCCGTCTTAGAAAGAAAATTAACACGATCCTTCCAATTAAGGTCACAAGAAAAAGAAGCACAAGAATAAATATGAAATATATATGAAGGTTTAAGTCCAGTGTTTTCGAAGAATGTTAGAAGAATTAAATTTTTGAGGCATTGAAAACAACATTGTTCTTAATTCATTAATTAGAAAATTGAGAAAGGTCAGGGGTTACTTTCTCCAAGGCCGCTCTCCCCCTAGCGTGAGTTTATCATTGTTGGGATGGAAGTCTATGAAAGGAAGGATGGAGTCGTCGGTATAGAAGTGGATAGGTGATAATGTAATAGAGAAAATATCATTAATGGAAAGTAGAAAGAGTTGGGGATAGAACAAAACTATAAATAAATCCACTATTTATAGATTAAAATGATGAACGGTAGCCGTCTCTATAACAGCTTCTGTGAAGGACCGGAAAGAAGATCAGAGAGAAAGTCACAGAAAAAAGGATATATATACTGAAAGATGGCCAGTGGATCATGAATTGGAAGGAAGACGAAGAAGATCACCAGCAGAGAGTTTCTTACGAATGTCAATCTGACTCTCAGAGATAAGATTAGAAGAATTGAGATGTTTCCA
>JABUQX010065403.1:5000-18323 GCA_015478945.1 Trachelipus rathkii | reverse complement strand
CGTTAATTTGTTTCCTGAGTCTTGAAAAGAAAAGTGTTAAGAAAATATTTTCAAAAATATAAACTGGTAGTTAGGCACATACAAATTAAAGTGAATCAAAGTTAAAGTGAATCAATATTTTTTTTTTTTTGGAGTGCCGGAGAAAAGTAAGCACATAATTTATTTAAAAAATTTTAGTTTTGTATTTGTAGTTAAAAGATTTAATCCAAGAAAATAAAGAAAAATTTGCAAAATATATTTCTCAGATAATTATAAAACTCATTGCTTTTTACAAAAAGAGGTAATATTTTAATTATTCTTTTTAAAACTTTTCTGTGCGAGCAAAAAGAATTTTCAAATTTAACTCTATATCTCACTCATTCTTTCCTCTCGTTTCTTAATACAACAATATAGCACTCTCAACTTCTGCTAAAGGTTAATTATTTCCTTTAAAGTTCGCCTTTAATTCCATTTTAAATAATTTCTCTGTTATTTCTCCTCTCCACCTCCTTACAAGACATTTATGCCAAACAATACCAATTTCATCAAGAATATGATTCTTGCTCTTTTCTTTCTATTAAAAGAGGCGTGTGTATATTTCATGATGTTGCCCCTCCTCTCGGTTTTCAAAACGCTTTTTCCCCAGCTTGAATTCTCCTGGGCATTTATGTAAACCGTTCGCACCTGCCTCCTATATGAGCTTTCTTTGTCCATCAATGTTCCTTATCAGTTTTCTTGATCGTCTTGAACTTAAAACCAGCGCTGGCATAAGTCCTTTTCTTAGCTCCGAGATATATATAATATATATATATATATATATATATCTACTATATATATATATATATAAACTATATATATATATCATTATATATATATATAATATATATATATATTTATTTATTTATTTTTACCAACATAGCCTCTTAATCCCGAGTATAATATATATATATATATATATATATATATATATATATATTATGTACATATATATTATATATATATATATTATATATAATATATATATAATATATATATATATATTGTATTTATATTATATTCAAATATATTAGATAATAAATCCATTTAACAATACGTGAAAGAGTAATATATTATATATATATATATTATAATAAATATATGACTATATTATATATAGATATATTTATTAAATGAATATATATATATATATATATATATATATATATATATATATATATAAATATATAAATATTTATATATATTATACTATATAATATATATATATATAGTAGTTGACAGGCACAGTTTGCGCTCCTACACCTTTTTCTCAAAAAGTATAAGAGATATAGGTCTGAAACTTGGAATATAATCTATGTATGGGTTAAGCTCGAAACAGGGTAAATTTCAAGTCTCTAGGATGTATATAGAGGGGGGTCACCCCCGAGGGTGGATGCCGATATTGCTCTTACGCCCTTGTGGCTGCTTCTGAGAAAGCAAGATTAGGCCTAAATAGCGTTAGGTTCGAGCGTGATGACGTAATCTCGTCGTCGACGAGCATTACACACGCACACAGAGCGCCGCGCACATACACATACACATACACATTATTATTATTATTATTACGTCGAAGAAGTGATCCCCGAAGGGGATCACTTCTGAGTTGTTTTTTAAGTCCCTCTGCGTGTCCTTCAGCGTCGGTTCAGCTTCTGCACTGTCTCGCACCGCACTGCACCGCACCGCACCGCCCCGCACCGCATCGCACCACGCTCTGGCTAGAGTTTGAGACATGGTATCTCTGTCAAACTTGGTACCCCGTTTGGGGATAACGTAACCTCGTTGTATACGAAGTTACATCCCCGAGGGTCCTCCCCCAAAGGGGGCCCCCACCCCCCATTAAAAATCAAAGTGTTCGTAGAAGGCTGAAATTTGGCGAGAGGATTCGTAGTGTAATTTCTGGAAAGAATTGGAATAGGATTCTGATGAGTTGGCTCCCGGCCCCCGGTACTGGCAGCCCACTGCGGTCCGAGTTAACTAAACATTCGTATAACAACAATATTGGTGTGCTTATATATGTTATTGGATCTGTAGATTTCGAAAATAATGGTTTCAGAACCATCAAGAAAAAAAAATAAAAAAAAAAAAAAATTAAATAAATAAATAAATAAATAAATAAAATTTCTTATTCTTTTTGTTTATAACTTACAAATTTACGTTTTTACATACCCTAAAGCAGTAAATCAGTAAATCAAACCACCATCCAACCACCATCCAACCACCCTCCTGTCCAGTTGTGATCTATTGATCTATTGATCTATTGATTAAGGTCAAATTTTTACTAAAATTTTAACGTTTTACATACCATAAAGCAGTAAATCAGTAAATCAAACCACCATCCAACTACCATCCAACCACCTACCAGTCCAGTTGTGATCTATTGATCTATTGATTAAGAGTCAAATTTTACTAAAATTTAACTTTACATACCCTAAAGCAGTAAATCAGTAAATCAAACCACCATCCAACCACCATCCAACCACCTACCAGCCCAGTTGTGATCTATTGATCTATTGATCTATTGATTAAGGTCAAATTTTTACTAAAATTTTAACGTTTTACATACCCTAAAGCAGTAAATCAGTAAATCAAACCACCGTTCCAATACCATCCAACATCTTCCGAGCCTTCAGTTGGAGTTCGATGTTGATCTATTGATCTATGATTAAGGGTGGTTGTTGGTAATATTTTATATATATATATCGTTTTATATACCCGTTAAAGCAGTAGGAATCATCGAGCAAGAGCCAGCGAAGCCACACCACCACCAGCCACGCGCTCCATGACGAGAGCGATGCGATTGAACTCTAGCCGAGGTTCTAGTTGATTATATGGTATATATGTTCACGTAAAAGTGTTAACGTTTTGAGCTATATCCTAAAAGCGTATGTAATGATCTGTGTATATATCAGAACCCGTAGCCATCCATACTTACTCATCCATACCCACCTACCAGCCCAGTTGATCTATTTGATCTATTTTCTCGTATTGTAGTGTAAGGTTGCAGAGTTTTTTTTTAGCTTGAACATGGTGGAGAGATCGTTGTTTTGCGATTACACCTAAAGCAGTTTTTGTAAGTGTTATGAGGAGTAGGATAAAATCAGTAATTCAAACCACCGTCTCAACTACCATCCAACCACCTACCAGTCCAGTTGTGATCGATTGATCTATGATCTATTGATTCAAGACATCAAATTTTTTTTACTAAAATTGTAACGATTTACATACCCACTTAAAGCAGTAAATTCAGTAAATTCAAACCACCAAAACAGCCCACCATCCCCGGCCTCCTACTATCCTGAAACATTATCTATTGATCTATGATTCAAGTCACATCTCAGAAGTAGTATTTTGGATAAACCATAACATAAATCAAGTTCTTTATATACAAAGATCAATCAATATACGTTAACGTAACAAAGTTTTCACACTAATAAAGCTTACCTAGCATCATCTAAACTATGAATATAACCCATAAAGACAAACCTGATATGCCTTAAACATGAATAAACTGTTAACATTAGCAAAGTTCCACACTTAAACACCAAGTAACAGTAGACCTAACATTGCAGTGCAATACGTAAACCTATCTCTTACTTTTCAAAGCATATCTCTAACCGATTATTTATCGTTACCTTACACTTACACAGTAACATTTAGCAAAAATTATCACAACATTGGTTAATTAATCATACTGATCAAACGAAATATACTCTAACATAATAAGTTCCACATCAATAAAGCTAACATGGCCTAACATGAACTAAAAAATAATTACAAAGCAAAAAACCTAACACAACTTAACACACGAATAAACTGTTAACATTAACAAAGTTCCATACTTAACACAAGTAAAGTAACTAACACTGCATGCAAAACGTTTTACATTAACATAGTAATATTTAACAAAAAATTTAGCATAACCTAACCTAACCCGCATAATACCTAATTGGGATAAAGACAAACAAAGTAAAGTTTTTATTCTCTGTAAAGCTAAACTATGAACAGAACACATAAACTGAACACACACACACACCAACGGACCGCACGGAATTTAAACAGCCAGGCCCAACATCTTAAACAACATACATAAAGGGACAGTAAACAAGTTTTCAGGTGTATAACATATAATTTCCAATAAAAAAGAAATTAAATAAATAAATACATTCAAACATATGATTTTTTTTTTTAAATTATATTATCCACTAATCAGGGGACATAGGATTACGGTTGAAAAATTGAGCAAGTTCCTATATGCTTTCTCCAGAGATTCAAAACACCCATCCGATAGATGTTTAAGCATAAAATACAACATTGCAGGTACTTAAACCATTTTCTGGCATATTTCGGTTCAAACAGCACTCACTCGCTCACCCCAGAGAAGTAAACGTGTCCTGGCTGATAGTTATTAAGGCATTTCTGTATACTGCATTATCGGGAAAGCCACATGTTCGTGTACAATATCGTAGATTACACCATGAGCTATATGAATTAAGGCCTCGAGTATGTCAACATCTTTAAGATGAGACTTTAATCAGTTTTTCATATCAAACAAACTGTCTATATTTTCAAGATGACTGAACAGTGTAAACCTATACACGACGCAATGAATGTGACAGGCTTTACCCCTCCGAAAGAGGTGTAAGGCCTCAGCCCTTCGGGTCTGAGGCCCAAAGCCCGCTTACCCCTTCGGGTGATCCCCCTCGCAGGATTCCCACCCTTTCCATGGGCCGCATCCCCTTGGGTTTCTCTCGGGAGGTGATGTGTTGCTTTAGATACTCCTGGTTGATGAAAACTGTTTATCGAAGTTAGTATCGTTATTAAATATGACCTATGACAATTGGAAGAACCTGATGTTTCGTTAGAGGAAATGAGATTGTTGTAAGATATTACTGTGGTTAACTGACGATGATGTGTTAGAACCGTGAGCTAGGTTAAGTTTTTGTTGAGTAAGGTTAGGTTGCCCTAGAATTTTGCTAATGTCTACTTTATTCATAAGGTTCCCATAATGATGTTATACTCCGAAAACGAGGGACACTTTGTATGAAGTAGTTCAATTCAAGATTCAAGATGGTGTACTCTTTGATAATTGGATTCACTGGTAAGATTTTTAAGATTAATATGGCTTTACCTGTTTGCTGATATGAGCAAAAAGGTGGAACATATCGAGTATTGTATGACCTGTTAGCCAACTATTACCTTTTGAAAAAGTTAGGGCATTTTCCAGATCTTAAAGAGCTGATTAATTCATACGCGAGTCTATGTTAGTTGCATTTGTACATTATAATTCCTACTGTTCGGTTATGATATGTTAGCTTATTGATTGCTAAAACTTTGTTGGGTTAATCAGCATATTCGTAGTCCAGTATATAAAAAACTTATTTTATGTTAATGTTTATCCAAAATTGATACGCGCAAATATGACTTCGAATCAAATATCCCAATAGATCACTTGCCGGTGGGATGGGTAGGGCCTGCAGAGATGGGTAGTTTGATTTTACTGATTTACTGATTTACTGCTTTAAAATCAGTAAAAACTATTACGCTTTACTGTAATATTTTATTCAAAGAACATTTTTATGCTTATGTCAGGATAAATTTGTTATTTTTTGTAAGGTTTGTTAAAAACTTTGTTATGTTTGCAATATTCGTTGGGAATTATGATATTAAACGAGGTTATGATGAATTTTTTGTTAAATTTCGGGTGATGAATAAAAACATTAGTACGTCAGCATTTAATTCTTTTCAGTATTGATGCATTAGACAGTTTATGCTAAACTTTTGTTTAATATTACGATGTTAATGTTAAAATCTAAACCATTGATATGTTAGAGATATGCCTTGAAAAAATGTGAATAGGTACGTTTTGTTGCGATGTTAGGTACTTTACTGTTGTTAGTGCGCGGAAGTTTGTTATGTTAGTAGTTTATTCGTACGTATCGTGTGTTAGGTTTGTCGTTCGTACATTATATTTCTAGTTCAGGTTATTTATGTTAGCTTTTATTAATGTAAAAACGTTTTTACGTTAGCATATATTCTTGGTTAGTATATAAAGAACTTATTTTTGTACTATGTTATTTTTGTTGTTGTTCTAAACGAGAATAATATACCCTTTTGAACTGATATTGTTCGTTCCTACGTCGTATTCTTGTTTACTTTCTTCTGTTTGGCTGAAAGAAAGATTCTCATTACCTTTAGATCTGTTCTATACATACGAATTTCAGTCAGTAAGACATTTTTAACTTTGTTGTATGATGACCTCTCATTCTGCTCCTACGAATGTCCTCTTTAGGAGGACCTTTACATAGTATTTCTAGTCAGGTGACTGATCATCACCAAAAGTGAAATTGATTCAAACCCTCATACGGATCCTATCATAGTCTGTTACATATCGGTTGAAGAATTCCTCAAAATTATCGACAGCGTTGAAGCTTGGGTGAAGACTGAGTATGTTCATCTGAGGACATCCGCCTCCCTGCTGAAATCAGAGGTGACAGCTTGAGAGGCTATAATAGAATAGATGTTGCTTTCACTGCCTCTGATAATGTTAAAAGTATTGATGTACGCAACTATTGGAAACCCAATCGATGCTGTCACATTCATGCGTACGTGTATAGGTTTCACTGTTCAGTCATCTGAAAATATAACAGCTTTGTTTGATATGAAAAACAACTTAAAGTCTCATCTTAAAGATGTTGACATACTCGAAGACTTAATTCATATAGCTCATGGTGTAATCTACCGATATTTTACACCGAAACATTTGGTTTCCCGTATAATGCAGTATACAGAAATGCCTTAATAACTATCAGCCAGGACCACGTTTACTTCTCTCTGCGTGAAGCGAGTGAGTGCTGTTAACGAAATATGCAGAAAAATTTGAGTACCGCATGTTGTAATTTATGCTTACATCTATCGGATGTGGTTGAATCTTCTGGAGAAACATATAAGAACTTGCTCAAATTTTCACAGAATCCTATGTCCCCCTAATTAGATGGGTTAATATATTTAAAATAAAAAACTATATTGAATGTATTTTATTTATTTAATGTTCTGTTTATTGGGAAATTATATGTTATACACCTGAAAACTGGTTTACTGTCCCTTTATATGTACGCTTTGTTGTTTAAGATGTTGGGCTGGCTGTTTATTCGTGGGCCGTTTTTGTGGCTGTTGTGTGTTAAGTATGTATGTTCATAGTTTAGCTCTTTACAGAGAATAAAAAACTTAACTTTGTTTTGTTTTTACCCATTAGGTATTATGCGGGTTAGGTTAGGTTATGCCTAAATTTTTTGTTAAATAATTACTATGTTAATGTAAAACGTTTTGCATGCAGTGTTAGTTACTTACTGTGTTTAAGTATGGAACTTTGTTATTTAACAAGTTTATTCGTGGGTAAAGTTGTGTAGTAGTTTGTCTATTGTACATTAATTTTCTTATTCATGTTACGCCCATGTTAGCTTTATTTGATGTGAAACCTTATTCATGTTAGAGTATATTCGTTAATCAGTATGATAAATTAACCAATGTGTGATAAATTTTTGCTAAATGATTACTGTGGTCAGTGTGAAGGGTCAACGATAATATTTAGAGATATGCTGAAAAATAAGAAAGTTACGTTGCATGCAATGTTATACCTTTTACTGTGTTAAAGTGTTGAACTTTGTTAATGTTAACATTTATTCATGTTTAAAGGCATATCCAGGTTTGTCTTTATGGGTTATATTCATAGCTTAGATGATGTTAGGTAAGCTTTATTACTGTGAAAACTTGTTACGTCAACGTATATTGATTGATCTTTGTAATAAAGAACTTATTTTATGTTATTTTATCCAAAATACTACTCGAGATGGTGACTTGAATCAATAGATCAATAGATCAATAGTTCAAAGATGGACAGGAAGGTGGCGGGATGGTGGCTGGTGGTGTTTGATTTACTGAGTTACTGGCTTTATGGTATGTAAAACGTTACAATTTTAGTTAAAAAAAATTTGACTTGAATCAATAGATCAAATAAATCAATAGATCACAAAAGGGTATGAGGGTTGATGGTAGTCTGACGGTGGTTTGATTACTGATTTACTGCTTGCTAGGGTATGTCAAAACGTTAAAACATTTGTAGTAAAAATTTGACCTAATCAATAGATCAAATTGAATCAATAGATCACAACTGGGCGGGTAGGTGGTGGATGGTGTTGGATGGTGTTTGATTTAACTGGATTACTGCTTTAGGTATGTTAAACGTTAAAATTTTAGTAAAAATTTACTCCTTAACAATAGATCAATAATCAATAGATCACCAACTGCACAGGAGGTGGCTGGCATGGTGGTTGCGATGGTGGTGTGTATTTACTCGATTTAACTGGCTTTAGGGTATGTAAACGTTAAAATTATTAGGGAAAATTTGACACATAATCAAATAGTAGATCAATAGAGCCAATTAAGATCACAACTGTGCTGGAGGTGTTGGATGGTAGTGGACGGTGGTTTGATTTTACTGATTTACTGTGCTTCATAGTGGTATGTAAAACGTTCCAATTTTAGTAAAAATTTGACCCTTAATCAATAGATCAATAGTATCAATAGATCACCAACTGGGCTGGTAGGTGTTGGATGGTAGTGGACGGTGTTTTGAGTTTACTGATTTACTTCTTTAGGTATGTAAAACCGTTAAAATTTTAGTAAAATCTGACCTTAAATCAATAGAATCAATACGATCACAACCTGGACTGGTTTTAGGTTTGGATGTATAGTTGGATGGTGTTTTGAATTTACTGATTTACTGCTTTAGGGTATGTAAAACGTTAAAATTTTAGTAAAAATTTGACCTTAATCAATAGATCAATAGATCAATAGATCACAACTGGACAGGAGGGTGGCTGGATGTTGATGGTGGTTTTGATTTCTGATTTACTGCTTTAGGGTATGTAAAAACGTAAATTTGTAAGTTATAAACAAAAAGAATAAGAAATTGTTTATTTATTTATTTATTTATTTATTTAATTTTTTTTTTTCTTTGATTGTTCGTAACCATTATTTTCGAAAATCTAACAGATCCATAAAACATAAAGCACACCCAATATGTTGTTATACGAATGATTTATTTAACTCGGCACCGCAGTGGCTCCAGCACCGGGGCCGGAGCCAACTCATCAGAATCCTATTCCAATTCCTTCCAGAAATTACACTCTGAATCCTCTCACCAAATTTCAGCCTTCTACGAACACTTTGATTTTTAATGGGGGGTGGGGACCCCTTTGGTGAGGACCCTCGGGATGTAACTTCGTATACACCGAGGTTTACGTTATCCCCAAACGGGCCCGGCCAAGGTACCCCAATAGACACGAACAAACGATACCCATCGTCCTTCAACTCTAGCCAGAGCGTGGAGACGAAACACGGCACCAGTATGCCGCCGTGCGGTGCGAGGCGGTGCCATTGCAGTGCGGTGAGCCAAGACGACAGTGCAAAGGCTGAACCGGCGCTGAAGGACACGCAGAGAGACTTAAAAAAACCAAACTCCCAGAAAGTGATCCCTCCACAGTAGACCAACTTTCTCTCAACGTAATAAATAATAATAAATAATAACTACAAACAGACAACACAACACAAAACGACAAACACAGATACTTCGTCATGCGCTCTGTCGAAATCAAGACAGACCTTCGGTCTGTCCTGACCTCCCAACACTCACCAAATGTACATTTAAGGCCTAAATGTCGATCACTCAACGATCCCGCCCAACCAGAAGGCGTAAGCGCAATCATCTCACGTACCAACCCATCGGGTGACCCCCCCACTTATATAACATCCTAGCAAAGACTCTGAAGATTACCTATTATTGAGCATAACCCACCTACATAAGGAATTATATTCCAAGTTTCAGACCTATATCTTCTTATAACTTTGAGAAAAAAGGCGTAGGATCGCAAAACTTCCTGTCACTACTATATATAATAATATATATTATATATATAATATATATATATATATATATGATATAATATATATATATTATATTATATATTTATATATTAAATATATATAATATATTATATATATATATATATATAATATTAATATATATCTATAATATATATACCTATATATATATATATAAATTATATATAATATATATATATATAATATAGTATATATATATATAGATAATATATATATATATATATATTAAAAAAAACTCCGCAACACCTGTCACAGGCTGGATAGCCCGGCCTTAAATCGAATTCTGTAGGTCCCCCCTGCTTACCCCCTGAGAAGGCGGATTAGGCACGTTAAAAGAAGTTTTATATATATATATATATATATATATATATATAGGCTATATATATATATATATATATAATAATATATATATATATATATATATATATATATATATAATATATTCCCTCCGCAAGGGGCATTGATTCTTGTTGTGTGTTAATGCTCTTGGTGAATAATCTGGAAAATAGCATAGTGACAAGAACCAATACTTGGGTTATTTTGCGCGTCTCTGCTGCCCCAACTAGTACGTGCATTTGTCATATACGAATTCTATTAGTTTTCTTTCTATCTCATTTTTCGAATTAATTATCTATGTCTTTCAATCCTTACTCCTGCTCCTCCTCCTGCTCCTCCTCCTCCTCCCCTCCTCCTCCTCCTTCCCTTCTCTCCTCCTCCTCCTCCTCCTCCTCCTCCTCCTCCTTCATCCTCCTCCTTCACAGTTTCTATCTCTTTTTTCTTCTTTTTTTTTGAATTCCCACCCATTAGTCCCTTTAAGTACTTGTACGTACTTTCCCTCTTTCAAAGAGATTATCCTCCCTTTTTTTCATCACAGCCTCTTGGGCTACCCGGTGCTCTTTCAAGCATTGGTCTTCAGCCCACCTCACACTCTTTCCCATGGATGAGGGTACAGGCTAAAAACCGGTCCTTTCGCTTATCTTTGACATGGTCGCCAATTGTAGGGAATACGAACCTTGAGCTAACCGGCGAGAAGGTTGTCCTTCACTTTGATACGCGGTTATTTGGGTTCCGAGTTGTTCAAGGGGGGGGGGTTAACAAGCCTGGAGCTCCCGTAGGCTCCTCCGAGGCCACATCCACAGCCTACGCTACGTGGTGGCGTCCGGGAAGTTGTGTGGGTCTCTGGTCTGTGACCTGTTGTAGGGAGAAGGACTACCCTTCCTTATAAAATATACGCCCTTCCAGCCCATCCTGTTATTTACTTTTATGTTTCATTTGTTCTATTGTTATAACTGCTCATTTATGGAGAAGTCTGAGGTTAATTTTTATAAAACAGCCTATTCAAGAAATGACGTTATTAAACCAAGGCGAGCACATCAACAACAACAGCAACAACAACAACTAAAAACTGTCGGATTCCCAACCTGACCCCACCTCGGTTCATCCTACTTCTAGACCAGCAGGTGTTTCCTTTTTTATTCCTTCTACTACAACTGAAAATCATCTGCATAACCTCATCGATTCGTAGCCTGGAATGCCCTTGACACCTCAGGTGCCTAAACGGTCGGAGCAATCCCGAAAAGGTGACTCCCGTCATTGTCGTTCTCATTTGTTTACTCCATACGCTGCTCCCCTTACGGGAATGTGAGCTGACACATCATTCCCAATATATTACTTATTGCTCTTACTACCTCAAACAAATATTCTTAGATGAACTTGAAAAAGCTTTAGGAGTTGAAGACCCCCCAGTCACATTAATGAGAAATGGGTTCCTTCTCGTTCAAGCTACTACCCGGAATCAAAGTTCCATTTTGTGATTCATAACTTTTCTCGGAAACATCCCTTTTATTTCCATTCCTGATGAAATAAGAAACAAACCCAAAGGCACTATTTATCCTTTAGAATAGAAAAGCGAAGATATTGCTGTCACTTTAAGAAATCTCCAACAAAAAAGATTTCCCAATACAAACGTTTATAGATTTCCCCCTCGTCGGGACTCACCTGACACCCCAAATCCTCGTTCACCTTTAGTACCCCTTATTTATCTTCAAAGGTGAAAAAAGGGTTTACAATGTACAGTGCTCTTACGTTTATTCCAAGACCCAGACGTTGCTTTAAATGCCAGTGGTTTGGTTATTGCCGAAAATACTGTAGGGGACCACATGATATATTCTCAGTCTGCGGAGAAGCATTTCACATTCTCTTTGAAAACACACCACACTGCAAAAACTGTGGATGACCCCACAGTGCTCTTCCTTAAAATACCCGTCTTATCTGTTTGAACAGTAGGTTTTGGAGTTATGTACCATACAAAATTCAGCAGGAGAGATGCCATACATCAGCTCAAAAACAAATATCCCACAAGACAAAGGCAATCTTATGCTACAATAGCAGCAGCCCCTGCCTTTGCGTGTTAGCCCACCGATATACCTCCATTTCAGTAGAGCTCTTCCCCTAAGTTCTAGCGAAACTCACGCAGTTACTGCAACCTTCCCGCCTGCATTGCCTATACTACCGAATTCTCAAATAATCCAAAAGCAGCCCTTGATTCAATCTCCCGTTAAAAATGCCATCAACAACCCTATTTCTAGTACTAGTTTTTAACCAACTAACAATGAAACTAAGTTGGTTTATCTAATACAAAGCTTGGAGAGCATTTCCTGCCAAGACACTCTTTCCTATATCCCCCCGATGAGTTCGACAAATTAACGTAAGAGGCCTGCATCTATGTCCCCTTATCTGTTTCCCACCGTTAGTCAATTTCCTGGAAAAGATGCTCGTAACATAAAGAAATGGTTAATCACCAAGATAAAGATTATTTACTAAAATACAAAACATTCGAATTTATAAAGCAAAACACACTGACTCCAGATATAAAATATGCAACTCAGAAGATACCTCGTCATAAGTCTATACCTGAGACAAAAGCAGAGACTTCAATAGATTGTACTCAAACCATCCCAGCTATTGAATAACCCACCAACCAACTCTCTGAAAACTTGCAGGATTATTCCAGTACTTCTGAATCCTCCTTTAACTCTTCAGAATTTCCTACCTCAGCACTACCTAAAGAATTCTATGTTTTAGCGGATGAAATGGATCATAGTTCCCAAATGGAGCCTGATGTGACGACCAACTCTCTCTCGCTAATGCTTCATGCGCTTCCGAGAGAGATTAATGGAAAACCGTTCAAAGCAAACACCGCAAGCGCTCCAAGCGTTCTAAATCTGTTGCTGGCATGAAAGGGGACCCAGAGGTTCCCCATATTAACCCAAATTGTACAGTTTTACAAAATCATCTACCTGATGGTTCACTTACAAAATCTTTAGTGTCAGACCTCCGTAACTCAAC
>JABUQX010065402.1:20000-21300 GCA_015478945.1 Trachelipus rathkii | reverse complement strand
GACACTAGACATCGTAGTTAAACAATTTTAGCTTCATTCTTGTGATTTACAAAATTACAATTATCGTACTGTTACAACAATTTTAGCTTCATTCTTGTGATTTAAAAAATTACAATTATCGTACAGTGTTATTACTTCATGCAAAAATGTTTGTAAAATATGGCAGTAATAGTTGCTATTCGTAGCTGTAGTATTGATATTTATTTACCTATATATTCGCTCTCTTCAAGCAGGAAATATATTAACATTGTGATAATTGTGGTAAAGAGAACCAAAAGAGGACTGGCCCAGCTCCGAAGCATACTCCTTCTAAACAAGGGGATGTATGCTTTCAGAAGCAGCATGTCACAAACTCGATTACCTAGTCTATAATTAATATCATGCTATAGGCTACATAAGGGTTACATATGCTATAATATAACAAATGTAACCGAACCATAAATTGAGAGGTGATAAAGACCATTAAGACAGAATGAACCGATACATCTCAACAACGAAATCAACTTCTCATCTTTTCGGAAGTCACTAAAGTGTTCTTAGACCGTTTTCGCTTTTGTCATTTGTGCTTACGCTCGATAAGAAATTCTTTAGCTGTTTTAGCACGAATTTTCGTGCATAAAACGACTGCATACATATATATATATTTAATATAATATTATTTATAATATATTATATATATATATATATTATATATATATATATATATATATATTATATAGATATATATATAGTATATATATATATATATATACTTAAATATATATAATATATATATATATATATATATATATATATATATATATATTATATATATATATATATATATATAATATATATATATATCTATATATATATATATATAGAATTTTATATATATATAGTATATTATATATATATATCTATATTATATATATATATATCTATATATTATTATAATATATATATTATAATATATATATATATATTAATATTTATATATATATATATATTATATATATATATATATATATTATAGTATATACGGTAATATATATATACGGTCAATATATATATATATATATATATATAATATTATATATATACTATAATATATATTATATGATATGATGTATATATATATATATTTATATATATATATATATATAATATATATAACTTATTTCATAATTTCCGTCTAAAGGGTGGAGTATGTGCCTATGTTAAACATAAACACTCCTGTAACACGTCTCGTGAATCTCGAATCACCTAATTTCGATGTTCTGTGGCTTAAAATCTTTCTTCCTTCTACTACAATAATCTT
>JABUQX010065402.1:0-12500 GCA_015478945.1 Trachelipus rathkii | reverse complement strand
ATATAATAATAAAATATTAAATAATAATTTAAATAATAATAATAAATTATATATATATAATTAAATAATAAATGAATAATAATATAATTTAAATATATAATAATTAAAATAACGAATGATTTATATAATTATGACGAGTATAAATAAAAATCATACATAAATACAATACTACCTATATAAGAAATAAAAACATCAAAGTTTTTATTATTATACAATAATTTTTTAAAATAATACTATTATTCTGTGTATAGATGAATTTAAGTAATATTAGGAACCAAAACAACTACAAATAATATACGAATATATAATACATTTTCCTAAATAAATATATTACTAAAATACTTATAATAATATTTTATAATAATATTAAATAAATCGATTAATATTCTAATTAGCGAAAAAGAATAAATAGATGGCTCAATTTCCATATTAATTGTAGTCGAGAGTGATAAACAGTAGAACGAACGCTATAAAGATATAAAAAATAGATTCATACACGAGAATTCATATGTTAGAAAATTATACGCAAAATAACAAATACAGGATCGAGATCACAATTATAAATTATAGATGCTACAAAAATGAGATAAAACAATATATCAGGTTTGATTTATTTGAAATTAATCTATGAAAAGTATAAAATAAAATTTATTATTGTATGTCAATAAAATAATAAATCACCATGGAAATATTAATTGCTGACACATAAAGCAGTTCTGTGAAACTCGCCAAGTAAAAAGTAATATGTTTAAATAGTATACATAATAAATAATAAAAATAAATAATAAATAATAATAGATACTCTCAAACACAACATTCACGGCAATACATATATGACCTCGACTTCACCCTAAATAACATCATCCATCCTCTCTCCTCCTCAATCTCAGCTCTCTACTCTCTTACTCTAAATCTCTCTCGTAGAACTTATACAAGGTTAACTTTTATTATTTAAGATCAAAAATCACTTAGTATTGATACAAATGAGTAATATCCTTTCAAATTTGTCCCCCATATTTTCGTTAAACACCCTGTATTAATATATATTATATATTAATATATTATATAATATTATATATATATATATATATATTAATATATATATATATATATATATATTATATATATATTATATATAAATATATATAGATAGATATATATATATATATATATATATAAAGATATATAAATATATATATATAGATATATAGATAAATATATACTATATATATATATACTATAATTATATATATATAATATAATAATAATATTATATATTATATTAATTGTTTAAAATATTATATAATATATAATATATATATATAAAGAGATATATAATATATATATATATTATATATAATAATATTATATTAATATTATAATATTAATTATATATATAATATTAATATATTATAGATATATATATATATATATATATATATAATTAATAATCAAAGATAGAGATATATAATATATATAGATTTATATATATAGATTAGTATATTGCATTATTTTATAAGTTTTATCTCAGTGCACCAATAATGAGCTAGGCACTAAGCTAGACGGCGACAAGGAGCGATACCTAAATGATATGGAAGTATACGATATTATCGATGTCTTACATTTCCCAAAGACGTGGGGTAAGAGAAGAATAGAGGTGAGTTGATTGTTTGTCCGAATTAGTTATTGTCCTATCCTTACATGTTAAAATAGCGTTTAACCGGCGACGTCACGCACCAAGTTACGCTAAATCTTAGATCAGTAGTACAATAAACTGTTCAATCTATAGGTATTACCCTCGTTGTGTGACATCCTTAATATTATATATTATATATATTATATATATTATATATATATTAATATATTATATTAATATTATTTAATAGTTAATTAATTAATATTAATATATTATATATATATAGTATATATAATATAATATATATACTATATATATATATATATATATATTATATTCTTTCTAATAAAACAATATAACTATTATATATATTAATATATAAAATACGATATTTTTTCTGTATTGGTCACTCATAATTAGATATGTATTTATATATATATATACGATTAATTTTATATATATATTATTATAAAGATGTAATTAAGCTTAATAATGTTAAGTAGGGTTGTTTCTATTACCTTTTAGGAAATCGTGATTGGATTTAAAGGAGTAACTGTGAGCTCAGTGAATTTCAGATGTGCGCTATATAAATAAACACAACAGTTCAATATAAAATTAAAAAAGATAAGTTTATATAAATTGGATGTGGCTTCTTTATAGACTTACGCAAACTCAAATATAACTTAATACTGACTTTTTCAAGGTGTAGAAACTGCGTAATAGACAGTTTTTAATTTATGATATTTCAAGGTGACAAATTGAGGCAAGTATATTTATCTGAAACTTGGTAATTCTGTAATAAAACATATGAAATATATATATATTATATAATATTATATATATATATTATTAATATATTAATTAATATATATATATATATATATAATATTATATATTAATATATATATAATATATATAGAAGTAAATACAGAGGCTTGCCCTTTTAAGAGACAATTATCCAGAAAAACTTACCCTGCAAATGGCTGGGAAGAGTGTCGAGAAAAGGGATATTTATATTTTTAGTTATTATAGTAAATAATAACTGATAAGAATTACCCCCGCCTTAGCTGTGGTCGATGTTGTTGAATAACCCAACCTACGTTCAGGCGCGTGAGATGAGACAGAGATTATGATATCCTATAATCATAGACGAATAGTAATGACTCCAAATAATAGATAGCCGATTTTATCCCTGGATACGAGAGAGTAATGGCAGGAAGTGAAACAGGATATATATTCGTTCGTACAGCTGGGTGAGGTTACTAAGTTTAAATACTTTTTAAGATTTGAGTAAAATTAAAGGGTAGAGACAAGTTATGAGGTTTTAATTTGAAAATTTTAGATTTTTAGTCTATTTACGTATATCAAATGATTGGGGAAATTCTTGTCTACATTATATAATATATATATTATATATAATATTATATATATGTTTTTAAATATATATATATATATATATATAGATATATTATAATATATTATAATATATATTATATATAATATATATAATATAATATATATATATATATAATATATATATATAATATATTAATATATATTATTATATAGATATATAATATTTATATATATATATTAATATATATATTTATAATTAATATATTATATATAAATTAATATTATAATATAAATGTTTTTTTTTATATAATAATTATTAAATATATATATATATATATATTTAATATAATATATATATAATAATATATATATATATATATAATATATATAATATTATATATTAACTATATATATATATATATATATATATATATATAATATATAATATATATAGTATATATATATATTGATCAAGTAAAGTTGTTAGGTTAAGTGAGTTGATTACAATCTCACTCTCTGTGTGAAGTATAATTAGTTGGATGTGTAAGCAACATGAACTAATGTTATAAGAGTTTAATAAAAATATTTTATAGTGATGCTATAAGTATGTGTAAACTCTATGAAAAGGATTACGAATATAAGTGGAAGGAAGATTATCTGAGTCTCTTCGTGCCGGGATTGTGTAGGTTTGTAGAAAAGCTGTGTACATGAAGGGAAACTAGGCTTGGTTTATACCGCACTAATACTACACATTGCTGCTCGTGTACAAGTGTAGACGAAGGAGAGACCACAACACGAGCTTGAGTGTCCACCTGTCCGTTAGTTCTATCACATCGGGTATGTCTTGATATGACAACTGTGTTTATTATCAGGTAGTTGATTACTGGTGCAGGTTTCTAGAATAGAGAGAGCGTCAGTAATGAATATTTTCATTAAAGATTCGACAAACGCCGGGTGATTCAATCATCCGAGCGAATGAGCGTAACAGCAAATTCTTTTACCTTCTCTCCAGTCTAGTATTGTATTGTACTGTGAAGAATAAGAAATTGCGTGAAGATAAATATGAATAAAATTGTGCTATTAAGTGGCAGATTATTTAAGGCTGATGCAAGATATAGGAGTTATAAATGAGATTAATAAATGAAATACTATTGAGATGTTTGTCATTGATATGGAATAATAAAGGATAGATAAGTTTCGGTTTTTTTAAAGTAAGAATATATATATATTAGTGGGTGTTAAGTGTTATTATATATATATATAATATACTGTGAGAAATTATCGCCCGGCTGGGAGTATACCGAAAATAATAGGAATTGAATCAAGTAAAGAAATTGCCTTGAAAGAGCGGGATGTGAGTTTGGCAGGATGCTAGAAAGAAAAGGTGCATAATAGGGATATAGGTGAATGGGTGCTTTGGTTTTGATGATAAGGGGTATGCGTTTGTGGTCCTACCTACTACTACAATAGTGAATGATCATACCTATATACTAATTTGAACTGAACACCGATGCGCAGACTGACGAAGAAAAGGGCCACGAGCTACTCCGTATAGAATGCTCCCAATGCAAAAAAATTAGGATCCAGAAGGAACAAAGTCCCATGAAGCCCTAGAGGCTTCCTTCTGCATTTTGCACCGATATCGGAACCTCATCTCACATATATAAAGCACCCATCCCGTACCTGGCCATATGAATCATATGGCGAGAGCGCAACGCCAGACTCCCCAAAATCAACTATCCACCACCTCTCGATCCAATATACTAAAAGCAAGACCTAGCAAATCTACCTCTACACTATTATAAAATTCTGCCAGCATATAATAACATCAAACTCGGTTATATAGTGACATGCAGTTCATTATACTACTCTGCACATCTCACGTACCATTATTCACTTGTACCAAATCCATCGAACAGTGCGAAAAGTAATATAGCAACACATAAATATACAGAGCGGAAATAATCTGATGCATCATACCCAACAGAAAACCCTATTTAATAATCACTTATCTTCATTAAAGGATATATGTGTGACTATTCTTACTTATATCACATATCGATCTATCTATCTCTATGAATATACATCAATTGAGCGATGACATATACTCTAAATAAATAAAAATAGAGATGCTTGTGAGCATTTCTATCCTACAACATTAAGATCCTATATTTACTCTCACGCACCACTTCGAAAACCTGTACGGATATATGAACCTAATCCATCAATATTTCAATTACATTTATACATTCTCTTCAATTAAACCACACTATAGGCACCCTAATATCTAATATAATATATATAATATTCCTCTCAAACCTACATCATTCCAATTTACTTAGCCTACATAACAACTACTCAAAAACATAATTATTACACTATATATATATACACTATCAACCACAATATAATAACTAATATATATATATAACACTAATATAATGAGAGTGAGGAAAAGCGACTATTCATATTAGTATATATACTCACCATCATCGGACCAATTGGCCTTGGAATAGTGCTAAAGAGATTAGGCTGACCCCTCTGCCGTGAGGATCACATTTTTGCAGTCTAATAAGAGATGCGATCTCACAGCAGACGAGTGGAATTCACATTATAAAGGAAATTCAGTCATGAGCGGTATCCGCCTCGTACTAACAACCAGCGAAATTAAAGAGAGCGCATATGACCAAACGTAACATACTCTACCTGGACATTACTTTCTCCTTCCTCCTTCTCTTCATAGATATTATATAATATAACCAATATTCACTAATGTGAAAGCACTAGAAATAATTTTAATATCATTACAGTGAACCACATACACTATAAGTAATTAATTACATACCTATTACAAAACAACAAATTATTACTACAAACCCAAAAAATTAAACCTACAACATTATCACAAATAAACATATCACATAAATAAAAAGTAAAATGGGCAGGATAACTTTCATCCAACCCATCACTAGATATCTCAACTCTACCCACTCATAACACCAAATACCACCAAACCAACCTCACAGATCTTATCATAGCAAAAAGTCAGCTTTTCTGGATGATAATAACACTTCCCCAAGAGCCAATAGAGTGCCAAGTAGGAAACGCCCTCAATTTTTGATTACTCTACCTAAGGTCAAGTTAGAAATTATACAATACAATCCTCACTCATAACTATAGTACTCACACGAATAAATTCTGTTACATAATAAAACAAAAGAAAACAGTCATCCTCATAGGATCAACAACGTAAATATATACCTCATCAGAACTGAACAGTCAACAAATAAATATTCCTTTAATAATACATCAAGTAAATCACAATACTTAATTTTCCACCACAAATCAAGTGATACAAAATTCAGATAATACTTACCATAAGGACAGCATAGGCAGACCAGTAAGAGAGTAAAGAACGTGGCATGAATTAAATAAAGCGTCTTCCACAACTCTGAGTATCTGATAATAAAACATCCCTCCACTAAAATGAAGCTCTAATAGAGGATATATACGCATAACAAACTCCTTCCCCTCTCATCCCAAATATTCAAATACACTTAGTATAACAGTCCTCGCAGCACTAACTAATTACATCATATCAAATACCAAACCCCTCACACTCTAACTCAAATTAATAGTATGATAAGAATAATATATCGTCAATAACTTCAATGATAACTAAATACAACTTGAAGTTCAACCAGATCCACCATATATTCACCAACCAAGAATGAATAACTCATCAAAACCCTAAAAAAATTATCCCCTGACCACCGTGAATCCAGTACTCATAACAATATCTCCCACCCTCACATAAAACACTTTTCACTTGATATATCTATTTAAATATATATCACTTTGGTTTCTTCTCACTTAGCATACTCATCCCAAACACTTCTTGGATACAAAATACACATACACTAACAAATAATATAGACCACTCAGCAATAGAGTACCACAATGCCTCCCATGCTTTTCTATAAGCTTTTCGCACGATGTAATCACCAATTCTGTCCTCATCCCTAGCGAACATATAGAGCATTGTGCAGATCTACTCACAAAAATGTCTAGACAAAACCGACGCATCTATATCCCCAACTAGGTCAAACGCTCTTCAGAAAGAGATGCTCCTTAATAAGTCATTATACTTCCTTACGTAACACATCATTCGAACATGTATAGAGACATGACTGTCGTTATGATAATTTTTAGCATTACAAAAAAACTTCGTAAATGGACAACACCCTCTCACAGAACTGATCCTCCTAGCATAGACATCAGTAAAGCTTTTCGACACTGAGTTGATGATCGCCAATGAGCAAGTTATATTATCAGTTATACATATAGAAAATTTCGTTACCCAGGATACACTCCCTCTCAACATCTAGACAACTAGACACTTACGAGAGAGATTAGATGGATATTTCATGTATATATTATCAGGGCTAATTCTCAGATGAAAGAGTAGTTATTTGAAAAACTGACAATATTTAAAGATATACCCTTGCCCCTGATGCCTTGTCCACCTAAAAAGACTGACCAGGTATTCAAGCAATAACACCAGATACTCAAAAACAAGTTAGAAAATTAAATAGATTAAATGTGAGAGTCTCCGCCAGGAGCCATCCTATTACCCCATTCTCTGTAATATTCAAACCTATTATACATGCCTAATTAATCCCTATACACTCAAATTTATCCCAACTCATAAAATAATTTTATACCTAAGCTAGACGACTTATAACGATAATAAGCAATCTTATCTGGAACTTCACTACTAAGTATATCTCAACCAACTACTATCCTACTTTAGACGTGTACATAAAATTACTTACTCGGAAAAGAGAATGTTGTTCAGGGTGCATACTAGATTAGAGTCTCCTATATATCGAATGTACGCATCTGCAGAGAAATTATCTATAATATTAAATGTGACACCTTAGGATTCAACCACTGATAGAACAGACCGATAGTCGATGTATCACTTACACTCACAGTTACTGTAGACACTCTCCGCAACTCCATCATTCCACGGTGCAACTAAACGAGGAGAAATCTCGAAATGACTGCCAAGTAGATACACTGGTTGAGTAACATACCAACATATATACCCTCTATACTATAGCACCTTAACATCCAGCAGCGTTGAGAACGAATCATAAAGGCAAGACTAGACTTATAAGATCTAGTGCAAAATAGGTGTGATGAACGATACTGGTGCTCTCGAGACCCGTTTTTATATATCCACAACCTATATACTGGATCTATCGCAGTAAGTGCAGACGAGTTGTCTAGACTATATTCAAAACAATTTTCAGAAACTCCGCAATCAACTACGTATGTAGTTTTCATCAATAACAGTGTCTAGGTAGAACTCGCACATGAGATCTCGTCCCGCCACCCAATAGAATAAACTCAAAAAAATACAAAAAAACTGCCCTACGATCAATAACTGTTGCCTGAAAGGCCTAACCCACCTACTGTGTGCTAGCCGATTTCAATGATATAGAGATGATATAACATAAATTACTATAATTTCCTAGCGCCAAGAATTCGGTTAGAAACCATTAGTTTAGAGATTCATTGCTTAAATTTATTGTGATATAGTGATAGCGATCCGGCTAGTTAAGTTTTCTTAGTCTTGACCTACGTAGAGTACCTTCACTCCTCACGCCTTATCATTAAATATATTATCAAAGGGTAAGTAAAGACGATCGACAGTCCATAACTCTAAAGAAATCTCTCACGACTTTCTCTCTTCGCTTGTGTTAAAGCGGCCCTATCATATAATTTTTACACATAGAGGCGATAGCAAGCTAGCATTGTGTAGGAACCTGCGAGTCCTCCGTGTGCGAGTAGATATCTACAGACCCGCGTTTTAATCTATAGTATATTATTCATATTTACTACTATCTACGTGACTTAGTAAGCCTTGTCATTCTGTTGTGGGTTAGACAAATTTCAATGGATATATGTTTGTGTGAGTCTGGTGGGACTGTGGAGTATAGAAGAATTTTTGTTGTAGATGCTTAATATCGTCACCATACGTAATATATAGTGTCTGTGGTGTTCGAGAGACAGGTTGTCAGCGAGACTGTGTGAACCAAACGTTTGAGCATAGAAATCGAGCAAGAATCTAGCTATACCTCTCTTCGACGTCGCCGAGTTTATAGTTCTCCCTCATCAAAAAAGTTTTTCTCGTATACAAGCTCAATTCGAATAGAGAATACTACGACGATATCCCCTCCAACTGTGCAAATGTGATTAATATCAATTTTTTTGTAGTTCAATGCGATCATGATCTGAGTCCGAGGAGAACTCAGGATTGTCAAAGTAGAATAATGCGAGAAATCATGCTCAAGGGATATACCACTGTGAGATCGCCTACAAAATACTTCGTTAATGCTCAGTGCGCCCACTACAAGCGTGTCAGAAGTTGTGCTACGATTCATCCTAGTAGAAACTTGTCGTACACAATTAGCTCTAGCTGTAATACAAACTCGCATAACGCCTCACTAGAATGATGTATCTATATATGAGAGAGATCACATCGTTGCGCTTAATTACAGTCGTTGTTGGCGAGTGCCGTCCGCGCGTGTATGTGTTAGGGACTAAGGATTGTTGCAGTATCTCTCTGGTAGTATTGTGCGTAATGTAGGAATCTCGCCCATGTGAGTGATTATATGTTGGTGAAGACTATGCTTAGTCATGTTAGGGAAACGGAGGTATTTTATTGTGAGTTGTGTAATGGTTTGATACTTGTCATGTTCTTTTGTCATTAGGGTTGTTTGTTAGTTGTATTTAATATATCTTTGAATATATAGTTTGTGGTAGTTATATTGTAGATATTTTAATTTAATGTGAGAGAGTTACTGAACTATTGTTTTGTGGTCAACGTAGTAGATTTAATTTCGTTACTCTACTATTAAGTTGAAGATTTCTAGGTATAGGTCAAATTGTTATATAATATATATGTAGTTATGTAAGTGTTTTATGATCCCTTATATAATGTATAAATTATGTTTATTAGTGTCTCCATTATGAGCTTTGATTTTATCGGTATGATGTAGTAATAGCTCTCTGGCGTTTTTGGAGTGGAGTTTTTGTGAATATTCGGTAGTTTAGGTGAGTGTTGTTTCATTATCATAGTAGTAAAGTGTTATACTAGTTGCTGTTTTATAGTAGTGTATATATTATTTAATATTAATTTGATAGGACATAGCTACGTAGATGATATATGGAGTTCATATTCTACTTTTATTCCCATGAAGGGTATTAGGAATAGATAATATATATTATCCGTTGATATTGATATGTGAAATTGTATCCTAATCTATCTATACAAGGTGAGAATATATGAGTGAGTGAGTAATATTTAAGTCGGTAGTATGAGGTAGGAGGGTGAGGGCTTTATGTTGGGTCTGGTATTGTTATGTTTAGGTAATCGTTATAGTGGGTATATATGGTTTATTATATATTTATGAATGTGAGTTTAAAAGAATTCCAGCTCATCTAAAAGAATGGAATACTATAGGTATGTTATCTTTATGTGGTATGATACCAAGCGAAATAGAACGCGCATTAAAGTCGCCCACCATAATTAAATTTATTAGAATAGTGGATTAGATATATAGTTAATTATATTATGTAGTGATTTTATGTAGCTGTTGAACAGTAAGTTATGTGGGATTGTATGCTTAATATATTTGTATATAATTTAGATTATTGAGTTATAGTATATATATATAGATTATAGGTTGAGGTGGGTGATATTAGATGATAAGTAGAATTTAATATGATTGGAGATTTAATATAGGAAGTTCTATTATGAAGATTGGTGTTATGTGATGCAGTTGAATAGTGATAGTTGTTTTTATATTAGGTGAGTAGTGTGTGGAGTCTATACCCGTACATAGGCTAGTTTATTTGAGGGTGGATGTTATTTCTGAGGTATATACTATAGTAATCGCTTTGGTATTTATAAGGCTCTATCAACATTTGTAGCTTCTGGAAATGAGATTTGTGTTCAGAAGACTTTAGTACTATTTTTTTTATTTAATTTTTTTTATTATTGTGTGTGATACTATGTCAATAATATAGTTATTATTTGGAATATACTGACCTGTGAGTTGCTAAGATTTGAGCTTGGGATGGTTGAGAAGGTTGTAGGATTGCAAATATCGTGGGACCATGAGCGATACTTTGTCTTGATAAATATTAATAGTAGGACTGAATATATATATATATATATATTATACTATGTTAGTATGTATACATTTGTTAAGTATTAGAATACATTTATGTTATTATTGATAGTATCGATTGTTTATGTTAGTATATATATTGGTACTGTATTCTAGAATGTAATGGTGCCTTAGAATTATAGGTGATATACGTCGCCCCAACTTACATATAGCAGAGAATAATAAGAAAGGTATGATTAGCGGGTTTATCACCCAATTTTCTAATAGAAAATGAGTTAAAGTTAATGATAGTATATAGTGCTAATGGTATTGAGCGTTACCATTATACCTCTACTTCCGTATCTGAAATGACGCTCCAATCTCTACAACTATGTACTCGCTTATTCGCTCTAGTTAATGAATAAGTAATTATACGGTGACGTTTATTTAGCAGGTCTTATTAGGTTATTGCATATTAGACACGAATGACTGACCCCCCCCCCCTCTTGTCACGCGCTTTCTGCGCTCCTGTCATGAACTCGTTCATCATCGATCTCTAATACTCTCTCAATCATAAGATATATTATATTAATATATTATATATATATATAATATAATATATATAATATATATAATATATATATATATTAATATATATATAATATATATATATATATATAATTATTAATAATATATTAATATGATATATATTTATATATATATTAATATATATAATTTAATATATAATTTAATATATTAATATTATATATTATATTAATATAATAATATTATTATATAATAATTATATATATATATTCATATAAATAAAGTTTACATTATATTATATTTTACAATAAGGAATTGTCTCAATATTCTGTATATGTTAGCTATTATTATTTATATAAAATAGCTACTTAAGGTGTAATAATTAGAATAGAGATACTTATATTAATGTGTATTTAATGTTATTTAAAATTACGTAAAGAAATATATTACTTTTTATGTACGATTCAATTTCTAATAGAAATATTAATTTTATAACATAATATAAATATAATATATTATATATAATATATATATATATATATATATATTATTATATTATAGATATATATATATATATATATATATATATAATATAGTAGATATAAGATAAGCACTTAATCGAGTATGATATATATATATATATTATAGTATTATTAATAATATTAATATATATTAATATTATATATAATTTAATATATGATAGACTACGATAAATCTAGTAATTTAACAATATTTAAATATATATATAATTTAATCTAATAAAATTGATACTATCTAAT
>JABUQX010065401.1:0-10097 GCA_015478945.1 Trachelipus rathkii | reverse complement strand
ACATACATAACATGACTAACGAAACATTGCCAAATGTCTGCCTCACCATGACTGTCTGAATATCCTAACATGATATCTTAGTCTCTACGTGAAGATGCGCCGCTCAATCCAGTTTTCTTTAATTAAATAGAATTAAGGAAGAACTGAAATTAAAAATCAATACGGCAGACTCGAAATATTGCCTTAAATATCATAAAGATCGAATAAAAATTATTTTCAGATTATAAAATATTCGGTCAAAGAATCGGTACAATTTTTGCCGATTCCGATTCCGATTCCGATTCCCTGAAAAACAGCCGATTCTCCCGATTTCGATGCCGATTCCGATTAATCGTCCCATCACACACACACACACACACACATATAGCATATAATTGCAGCAGTATAGTATATGTTATATATATATATATATATATATATATATATATATATATATATATATATATATATATATATATATATATATATATATGGATCGGAACATCCTACAGTTTTCCATCTTCACTTGCACAGCGGTGGATTAACAAAATTCCTGTCAATTATCAAAAGGACTGTAGCTGACGCCACCTCCCAGATTTGTGTACTATACAAACTAGTAATAATAATGGTAGCGTTGCCCCAATAGTTTTAGTGAATTTAATATTAAGTAGTTGTTTATTAATGTTACTGATAATATTATTAAAAGTAGTGATGAAAATATTACTTTATTGGTATTAATATTATTGACAATAGTGCTAGTGATGAAAATATTTTTAATTATGGTATATATATATATAATATATATATATATGTTGTTATATATATATATATATATATATATATATATATATATATATATATATATATATATATATATATATATATATATATATATATATATATATTATTATATATGAAAAATAATATATATACAGCAAAGAAGATATATATATATATATATATATATATATATATATATATATATATATATATATATATGTATATATATATATATATATATATATAGTTATATATATATATATATATATATATAAATATATATATATATTATATTATATATATAAATATATATATATATATATTATTATTATATATATATATATATATATATATATATTATACATATATATATACATATATAAATATTATTATTGGCTATTATTATTATATATATATAAACATATATATTATATATATTGGCTACTATATATATACATATAGCAAAGAGCTGCTATGTTGCTATGTTGCTATGTTGTACACTATTTTCTTTGCTCGGGTTATGCTATAAGGCTACACAGAAAGAGCATACTGGCTGGTTGCTATATATATATCTATATTATACATATATACACATATATAAGTATATATATATATATATATATATATATCATATATATATAAGGTTATATATATATATATATTGTACTTATCACCTTCTTCCACATCACTGCAGGGTGGTGTCAGTTGCAACACTGTAAAAAAAATCCTCTAGACCTCCGTGCTATTCAAACGGATTTGAGAATTTACAACCAGAATTGAGTTATGAAGAAAAAACTTAGAAAATTTTGCCTCAATATCGACATCTGAAGCACTTTTCAAGCGGATTTCACCTGATCATTTTGTCCCCAAATAACATTTAGCTTAAAATGGCCGGAAACACGATTTTTTTTTTTTTTTTTTTTTTTTTTGGCAGATCACTTCAAACATTTCGCTTAATATATTCAGGAAAATCCGCTGATTTCGTCAAAATTGATAATTTCGTCCATAAACAATGTTATAAATATGAAATCTTGAGGCCTATTTAGCTTTTTTAAATACGATATTTTGCTTTTAAATTTTATAAATTTTCCATTGTTCCCATTGATAATTGGGGACAAACTGGCAATAATTAGCATAGAATTAGCATACGTTTTATGCTTGATCTTTTTTTTTTTATTTTTCACTTTGATATTGATTAAATAAATTAATTTATTAAATTAATTAATTGATAGATTGATTGATTGAAATGAATAATAAATTAATAATATTATTACGGTTCTTAAATGGTCATGTGTTAAAATCTGCATAGTTGTCATAAACAATAAGAAACTTACTTTCAATAATTTGTTTCAATGTAAAGATTAGATCCACACATCCTCTACCACTCTTAAACGCACCTTGTTCTTCACCAATCAGTCCATCATTCACTCGACGAACTCTTTCGACCAAAATACCGGCATATATCTTCCCTACAACATTCAATAAACTAATTAACCAAAAGATAAATAATGCGTATTGTCTATATTGTAAAGTTCCTTTTAAATGAGTATCTGAATAAAAAAAATATTGTCCAATTATTTTAATTTTTTGATCGTTAATTTTTCTTAAGTAAATTGATACTTTTTAATTATTCGAATTTCTATTGGTAAAAAGAATTTCGCTCAAGATGTGTTGACTGCTGAGCTTAGTTGCTTCATAATGATTGCCTTTAGTGTTGTAAATATTCTTAACGGTGGAGAGAATCTTAATTAATAAAAGATTTAGAATGTAAATGTCAATAATGATAGATGAAGTAATAATTTAGGGACAAATTTAAATTTCTGATTTCTTATTTACGGATTTGAATAGCTGATTGTCATAATTTACATGTATTATAATTACAGTTGTAAACTTTTAGGATTGAGAGGAAACGTAGGGCTATATATAAGAAGCCTATTCTCTCTTCATAAAATATATATATATATATATATATAATATATTTATAATAATATTAAATATATATATATATATATATATATATATAATATATAACTAGAATATATATATATTATATATATATATATATTATATATATATATATATATAATATAATTATATATATATTAATATATATTATATATAATAGATATATATCATATATATTTATATTTATAAATATATATATATATTATATATTATATATCATATATATATATATATATATATATATACTATATATTTATATATATATATCTATATATTAAAACTATATATATACCTATACTAATATATCTATACTACGCTATATAATATATAACCATAATATCACTATATATATAATATGGAATATATAATAGATATACCATACTATAACTAAGACATATATATATTAATATACAAAAATAAAAACTATATATATGACATATATATAATATATTATATATATATATATATTAAATAATGATTAATATATATATATATATATATACTATAACATAACATAACTATACTCTATATATAACACCTCCATAAAACCCCAATTATATATATATTTATATAATAGGATAACTAAAAAAACAACTAAGAAAACTCCCCTCAGACAACAACCTTCCACCCCCTTTTGCAACTGAAAGGATATAAAAAACTATCAAAACCCTCAAATATTAGGACTTACCTATGACACACACATGACGTTTCTCCGCTCACATTGACCAAATCACCTCATCAACCCAACGGAAACTAAACGCACCTTGTTCTTCACCAATCTGTCCATCAGTCACTCGACGAACTTTTTCGACCAAAATACAAGCATATATCTTCCCTACAACTTTCAATAAACTAATTAACTAAAAGATAAATAATGCGTATTGTCTATATTGTAAAGTTCCTTTTAAATGAGTATCTGAATAAAAAAAATATTGTCCAATTATTTTAATTTTTTGATCGTTAATTTTTCTTAAGTAAATTGTTACTTTTTAATTATTCGAATTTCTATTGGTCCAAAGAATTTCGCGCCAGATGTGTTGCGTAATACCAAAGCTTAGCTGCCTCATAATGCATTACGGCTTAATGATTGCCTTCAGCTGTTGTTAAATATTACCTAATCTTAACGGTAGAGCAAATCTTAATTAATAAAAGATTTAGAATGTAAATGTTAATAATGATGGATGAATTAATAATTTAGTGACAAATTCAAAATTCTGATTTCTTATTTACGAATTTGAATAAACTTTTAGGATTGAGAGGAAACGTAGGGCTATTTAAAAGAAGAAACGTTCCAGCGGGCTTACATAAAATAAGAAGCCTATTCTGAGGCTTCTTCAAAATAATACTATATATACTATAACTATATATATCATATATATATATTATATATATGCGCACTATACGCTAACCATACTACAAACAATATATACTAGTAATTATATATAGATATATATAATCTATAGTCAAATTACCTATAACTTATAACTACAATAATATAGCGTCCCTGGCCAGCACGGACAGTATATATATATATATATAATATTATAATATAGCAGGTAAACTAAAAAACATGAACAAGAAAAACTTTTCCCCTCAAGACAACAAACCCACCCACCCCCGACCTTAAATGCAACTGAAAAAAGGGATATTCAGAAGCTTAGTGAAAAACTCCTTCAATTAAAATTCAACTAAGCAACAGGACCAGACTTCATATCTGCTAACCTACATTTAAAACACCTTCGCAGTATTGAAAAAAGCACTGGCTCCTGTATCACAGAAATCTTATTCAACATAAATATACCTGGACAAAACACTTAACTAATATACCCTCAATACTGGAAAACAAGCATTCATTACTCCCAAAAACAATAAAATTAAACCAAAAAAAAAGACCCCAACATCCCCACTCCTATGACTATTACAGACCCTAAATTGCATTGCTCCTCTCTTCCATTATCAAGGAAACTGCTGGAGAAAAACTAATATTATTAAACAAAATCTCCAACTCTTATCCAAAAAAACCCCCCAGACTTCCACCAATGGATTTAAAAAAGACAAAACCACTCAACATCAAACAAACAGCCACTTACTAACACCTCACCAAAACCCAAACAATAAACATCAAATGGCATTAATCAACACAAAATAGAATCACCCATCTCATAGACTCATTCCACAGGCAATCGACAATCAAGAAAGACCTTTGAACATGGTCCCCACATTCATTCTAATTTTCCAAAATCCGATTACAAATACCTCCCAGAAAAATAACGAACAAGGAAAAATAGGCTAAGGTCTAATTTCTTCGACTAACCGTTTTAGCCAGAAGTTCTCCACAAAAACAATCTTCTCCGACCTTAAGAATCTTTACAAAAAACGGTCAGTTCCATCAAGAAGCAGTCCAATTCTCTAACTTCGTTCCTCTGATTCAATCATTTATATCACAGCAGAACTAACTAGCACCTATCAACCTACGTCCACCAATCTAACCAAAACTGACATTACATTACGCAAAGATGATATCAGCACCCATTTTCCGCATCGTAGAAGAACACAGTAAATTATAGCCCACTCATATTATACCCACCTAAAGAATGCTAAAGATACAACCAAAAATTTGAAACTTGGTATTACTCGATACAATCCAAAACCGAATGACCGCCATCCCCCTCAAATCCTCCATCACACCGATCACTAAACCAGCATAGAACGTCGCCAACCAAATTCCTCACTCCACCCAATATGTTGTATATTTTTCTGAACAACAATGCCCCCCCAACTAATAAACTGAAAAAACCCCCCAAAAATATAATTAAGGTTACTTACCATATGACACTTATAACAATGACGATATCTCCCCCACACAATCTTGACAAGGACCAATCACCAATCATCAAGACCCAAGACGGAAAATAAAGTACCCTCCGAACCCTTTCCCAACACAACTTTAAGGACAGGAAACACACTCTGACCACCACTTATAAACAATTCCTCAGAACAAATATAAACTATTCCTCCCCCGCATGGTTCCCTGCCCTGCACGTCCAAAATCTAACTAAAAAACAAGGACAAATCACACAAAAACACCGCCCTCAGAATTATCAGCTGGATGCACTAAAACGACCCCCATCCAACATTTTACATGACGAGACTTTATATTCCTTCGTTATCTTCACCCACCTGGATATGGTGGGCAGGCTCACCAGTAGTCGTAAGGTCCAGAAAATACTTCTGAAATCACAAACCTCCGAACAGAGGGAATTATGTCACATATTATTCATTCAACGCGGCCCTCCCCGACACAGACACACAAGAAAAATAACAACCCCCAACAGGTCATCAACTCAACACACACAAAATCTCCTATAAATGATATAACTAAATAAGATTCTATAATTGACATCTACCGCCAATATATTCCATCCCTGGCCCCTCAACAATAGGTCATGGCTTACCCAGTATCCAATTACACATCTAACAACCCACGTACCTTACAAAAACCGTCCCGAAAACGAACAGATAAAATAATGACCAACTTACATAAAAACTCCCCCAGTCCCCAAAAAAAAAACCTTTACCATATAGAAGAAACCACTGTCCAGAAGAGGTCAAATTTGACCTTCGCCCGAGCCAGATCAAATGGTCACCAAACCCAAAACTGTTACCCTCACAATATACACATATGAAGCGAATTTCTAAAGCACTCAGGGTAAACAACAAAAATGTCCTATATCTCGCCACCCCAAACAACCTCCACATGCGATAGATGTCACATTTTCCACCCACAATATGAGAAGAGCACCTCCTTTCTGGGATGTCCTCTCTCGACGCCCCCCGGGTTGTAAGCGCCAAATGTGCGTCTATGACTCGCTATATACCTTCCTCCGACCTGGTGGAACCGCCCAATGGGTGCCCGGCTGGCCTGGAAAGGCGAATAGGTAGGCCCTACCAAAACTTGTGAGAGTGGGCACAGAGGAAAAGGGGCGCGCAGGAGTAGAGAGATAGACGAGTAAAGAGAGAAGAGTATATAGAGGAGTAAGAAGTATAGTAAAGAGAGTAAAGTATAAAGAAAGATAAGTAACAATAAGGAAGAGTAAGAAGTAAGAGTAAAGATAATATATGAAATAGATATAAATAAAAAATATATATATATATAGTAATACCACCCCAAGAATCACATATAATAAATAAAATATAGAAAAAATAATATAAAGTAAATACTAGGTAGATAGTAATAACCAAATAAATAATTAGTATATAATATATAAGCTATACGCTAATATGATAAATAATATCTATTACTATTACGCGGTAACAAATGTTTTATAGCACTATAAATTTGTTCAAGAATATATTTTAAAACATTCGCTGCACTTTCCGATTCTGAATTCAAAAGTTGTAAACCGACGCGAGGAAGAATTTCACCGAAGTCGAACGATTTCGAGGTAGCAAAGTATTCCATTTTGCTTTTAATATCGTTAACTCTAACGGATGATGAATGCGCACTTTCCCATTTTTCCCTTGCGTCTAAGAACTTAATCGCGATTCTCTGGAGATCATTTTTTTCTCCAACGAATGCATTTTTCATTTCGAGATATATTTGATAATTCTGAGCGCAGTGAGTCATAAGAAACTGAGTAGAGAAATTCATTTTTTCATTGTTTTGTTTGGCTCTTTCATACTCGGGACTTTTTTTAAACTCTTCGCTGAATTCGAAAAATGCCATATCTATTCCAATTTCGTTGGCCAGTTTACACAGCTCCTTTGAAGTTTCAATTAAACATTGTTTAATATTCGTTGACAGAATATCTATAAGAGATATATGGAATGTAATTTTATTTTCTGTGTTTGTGTCGTTATTAGCGATGTTTCCCTCATTTCCATTATATTTGCGAGGAATTTGGGACCGAAAATTTAGGAATTGTTCTTGTAAATCTGTTTCGCTATCGCTGCTCTTGTTTTCTGAATAAGAAGCTTCGCTATCGCTTTTGTTTTCCGAATAAGGAGAATAAACATTTTTGGGAATAATTCTTTTCGCTTTTATTTTTACTCTACCCTCGTTTAAATAGGAATAATTCGCGTTATTCAATGCGAGGTTTTGATTTTTTTTACTGAACGATTCTGAAATATTTCGCATTATTTTTAAGCCCAAGAGTAACAAAGACAACTGATTTTGTTTTCGCGAAAGTGCTTTCTTTAAAAATTTAGCTTTACTAACAATATCATCGGGAAAACATTCGTTTTCCTTATCGTTCGCTGTCACTGGTAAATTCATAAACAAAGTACAGTTTTCGTACAAATGAACCCAGTCTTTATTAAATCCTTGTTGAATACATTTAATGTTATTTTCTTCTTTCAGGAGTATAGTGGCGCACTGAATCGTTTCTTTCGTTCCATGTTTAAACAACTGTGCTATTATAGGGCCTCTTTCATAATTTTCAATCAGTAATTTGTCCAACAACTGCGAGTAACGCTTTATCGAAGAAGCCCATATTGGATTTTCATTTTCAAATTCACCGGTGTTATTGTCATTTAAATTTAAAGATTCCTCTTCAAGAGGCGCGAAATTTTCACTGCGAGCTGAAACATTTTTTTTTTCGTTTTGTTCGATCGGAATATCGTTATTTACCATTTCTATTTCGGTAACGTTATTAGACTCAATATTTGAACCACTGAACAATTGATTAAAATTAACGTGGTTTGACGCGCGACTTGTTATCGAAGCATTATCAGAGTCTTGCGTGTTCGATGAAATATCGTCTTCATCGTTAATTTGTCGACGGGGTCTTAAATAATTTTGCTCTCGGGGTGCTATATTTTTTTCATTGTTAGCAGCAATGTTAAAAGCAATTTCTTTAAGCTCTTTTAGAGGATCAGAATGATGTAAAGTTTTGACATAATTCCCTGATTTTTTTGGAGTGGCGCTAATATTTGAAATTGGGGAAAAACGCTCCGTGGCACCGACGTGACTTTTAATTGGAAAAAAACTAGGAGAGCCTTTTTGGTAAGGAACGAGGGTGGTATCTTGATAGGTTTTCGGAAAAGAATCTGGAGAATCCTTTTCCTCGTTTGTGTGTTGAACGCATTTACGTACCAACTTCTCTTTTTCCTCTTCTTCCGCACATTTTTCAAGTTCGGCTTCTTTTATTTGACTCCCTTCTCCTAAATCCAACTTTTGATTTTCCCTTTCCCAATAAGAAGAAGAATTAGAACATTGTTCATGGGTGACTGAGGTATGAAAAGAACTTCTTTTATCCTCCGTAGTAGGGGCGATAGAAGTGGTATTATTCTCGGAGATAGTGTTTAAAATACAACTTTCTTCGTTGTTTGTAGCGGTGTCGTAAAACGTTAGTGAGAAAGTTGATTTACTATTTTCAGCCGAGAGGAAATCAAAAGATTGTTCACCCTCGTTTGCAAGGTCAACATCTGAATCCCGGTTCGATTCACTCTCCATCTCCTGTTCGATTAAAGAATCATAAATGAGATATTTTTCACTATCCGAAATAGAATTAAAATCTGGCAAAGTCCCCATCGCAATGTTACTACCGGTGTCCTCTGTATCGCCAATCCCGTCATTATTAGGAGTAGGTGGCGTGTTATTAGATATATGAAAGAAATCGCTTTTTTCTGCGGATTTCGAATCTTCGTTGTCATCGCCGCCCCCCTCATCATCGCCGTCGTATTCATCGTTTCTTGAATTGACCATGTCGAATCCATTCTTCAATTTTAAGTTGGGATCGGACGTTAGATTTGAAACGTTTTCAGATTTATTTTGGTTTACTAACGTCGTTTCATTAATTTTCACGCCATCCGAAATTTCTTTATCATCATTATCTCCGTAAAAACTATTATATTTGGATCTCATATAATTCATAAATTGATCCTTAAAATTTTTCGCATCTTTTTTAGTCAGAATAATATATTTTTGCGCAATTTCATCCGTTTTTGAGAGCGGTCTTTTTTTATTATCATGATCCTCATATTCGTCTAAATTTATTTTAGAATCGCAACGGGTTTCCATCCTTCCATCATCCTGATAACAAGCCTCAATATGATGGCCTTTATTCGGATCGGCGTCGTTGTTTTTCCAAAAGTCATATTTATATTCGCGTTTATCATCATTAAAATTATCATTACAAGCCTCGATGTGATGGTCGTCGTTCGCATCCGCATCGTTCTTTCCCAATAAGTCATATTTATATTCCAGTTTATTAGTTTCGAAATCATTTGAATTTAAGTTTTCAACCTTTTTGCGCGCAGAAAGTAATGTACTCGAAATTTCTTCTCCTTCAGGCTCAGTTACACATTTATCATCTATTCCATTCTCCGCCCTAGCCTGCCCTCCATCTTTCTCCTCGTCTTTTTCCGATTCT
>JABUQX010065400.1:62500-67500 GCA_015478945.1 Trachelipus rathkii | reverse complement strand
CCTTACTCTCTTCTATTTCCTACGGTGGAATTTTTTCTGAGTAATATTCGAGGCGCATATAATTTAAAAAATATTTATATAAATATTTTCACGTGTTATTTTTTTAAATCCTTCTGCTTGAAAAAAAGTTCTATTTGAAGTACATGTTTTTGCAACTCATGGCAACTCGATGCAGCTGATCCATGCCCAGAGTTGTTAAGCTTTACTGTGCAGATGCCTGTACATTTTATTTTATTTCATATTTCTGTATTTTAGTCGATTTTCTTTTAAAATCATGTTCGCCGTTCATAGAGATTAAAAATTGTATATTGTTGTACAAAGGTGAGATAAATTTTGCAAATCAGAAATAGGGAAAAACTTTATAAATTTTATGAAAACAGTCGTACCAAATTAAACACAATGTAGTGTCCATCTTTTGAAGGGCTGTCTGGCAGTTGCTTTTTTGTCTTTTGCTTGTTAATTTTGGTTTGAGTGAATGAGATAACATTGTGGTGCCAGTATAAAGCTACTGTATCTATTCATTGTTTTAAGGACATAATATAAAGTTGCTGGTGAATAGTTATAGTTTTTCACTTTGTGTTTAACATTTTTTGTTCTTGTTGTTGTTCAACTTAAAAAAAAAAATATGAAAAGAAGAACAGATATTAGAGACTTTTTTCCCCAAAAAAGTAAGTACTATATTAATAAAGATTCCTGTTATTCAAAAATGAGGTTCTCGGACTCGAAGAATCAGTTTCTCCTTGAACTTCTGTAACTGAGATAGCAGCTGAAAAATCTCAAGTAGACGGTGATGCTTTTCCTGACAAGCGTCTATAAGTCAAGGAATACAGAAAGGATTGTTCATCCAAACGATATTGGTAATTTCATAGGTACGGTATTTAGGAAAAAGTGGAAATATTAAAATATCTCTGGAAATCAGATTCAAAATATATATTTTCTGCTCAGGAGGGAAAAGGTAAGAAAATATATTTTCAAAGAAAGTGGCTTGATGATTTTAAGTGGTTAGCTTACTCTGATAAAAAGGTTGGGGTTTATTTATTGTTCAAATTTTGTATTGTTTTTGGGAACAGAAGAAGAAGGTAAAGGAAAACACCAGGAACTGAGTGTTTTTGTCTCGAGACCGCATTCAAACTTAAAGAAAGCCAATGAATCTTTCAAAAAGCACGAGGCAACTAAATATCACAAAGAATCTGTAGAAAAGAGATTTGCTGTAGAAAAGCAGGCTCAAGGAAAAATCGAGATCATCGACAAACAGAATGACAGTCAGAAGAAAAAGGAGGCCGAAGACAGTAGAAAGCGACTAATTCCAATTGTTGAAAGAATTCGATTCTGTGGTAAGCAAAATATATCGTTACGTGGGCATCATGACTCAAGTCGAATCGAACTCTCTAGGCCTGTGGGAAACGATGGCAATTTTTGGAGTGTTTAAGATATCGTGCTAATGCCAGAGGCCATGTTCTTTCAAAAAATACCATGTATACCAATTTCACAGTTCAAAATGCTCTAATTCAGTCATTTGCGCATCTCAATCAACTTAAAAGTGTTAAAAACATAAATAAAAGTGATTTTTTTACTTTCTTAGCCGATGAGACGACCAATGTGTCCCAGAAGGAACAATTTTCGTTTTGTGTGCGCTACGTTGATATTGATACTCTTACCGTCAAAGAAGATATTTTTGCTTCGTCTCAGTAAATGATTTGACGGGAATGTCTTGAAAAATTAATGAAGGAAATGTAACTAAACTTGGTTTGGATTTGATTAGTTTGGATTAGCATATATATATATATATTATATATAATACATATATATTTAATATTTTTATATATATATATATATATATATATATAATATATATATATATATTATATATATATATATATATATATATATATATATTATAATATATATTAATATAGATATATAATATATATAATAATAATATATATATATTATATATATATATAATAAATATAATATATATATATATATATATATATATTTATATATATATATATATATATATACATATATATATTAGAGGACGGGGATGTGCAGCAGCAAAGAGTGCTGAGTTCAGGGGTGTTCAGAGAATAAAAAAGGAAAAATGTCCCAAAGCTATTTAAACTCACTGCGTTTTGCATTGCTTAAATTTACGCCTCACAAACGCATCTAAAGTTCAGAATATTCGACGTGCAATTGGAATAATATCAGAATGTTTTACATTTTTTCTTGCAAGTGCTAAGAGGCCAAAAGTTCTTGAAGAAAAAATAGAAGAACTTATTCCTAAGAGTAGCAAGAAGAGATTAAAACTCGCTTGTGCCAACGTCATGAATCAGTTTTATTATTTAAAGATATGATATACCCGATAATAGCAGCTTTAGAACAAATAAGATGTGAAGTTGGAGATCAGTCAACAAAAGCTACCTTAATTCTAAACAATGTTTATAGTGTATCTTTTCTGGTTTCCTTATTTATTTTAAACATACTATTAAGTTTAACATAAATTCTTTTAAAACATACAATCTTTCAAAATGATTGCAGACGCACGTTATTGATTTGGTGAGTTCATATAATGAAGTGAATCTAGTTAAAACTAAACTTGAAGCCATCAGAGAAATTGCAACATTAGAATTTCAGCAGATTTTTGAAGAATGTGTAAGCGCATCTGAATCTGAGCTGGGTATTGAAATTTCTTTAAGTGAAACGAACATTGTCGCCGACCTGCATTCTTCTGCTGTTATGTCTGCACACGCTTGTTTGATCCATTCCTGCAATTTCCAAGCGTCATTAACTTGGGTGGTGTATACGACACCTTTGATTGCGCTCTACTCGAAGAAAGTTCAACGTTGTTAGGTCCGGAGGACGTGGATGCCAAGCAACAGTGCATCCTCGACCTATCTATCATAAAGGGTAGTTAGTATTAAGCCAGGTAATTAAGGTAGTTAAGGTAGTTCTGGCCATTCAGGTGGTCAGGTAGAAAATAGGGACAGAGGAGATTGTGACCCAGTAATCTCAGTCACACATTACATTAAAAATGGTGCTGGTAATGGTGCTTCCTGATTGCATGAGGATTCTCCTGTGCCCATACGTGAATGTTCCTCTAGTAGTGAGTGCCACTTCTGCTAAAGATGGTTTCGTTTGTCCACCCGACTCCGGGAAACGTCTGTTGGCATTGCACTGCCCGATAAAACATTCACAGAAGTCGCGCCGACTTCCTATGTCGGTGGGCAGTAAATGCTGTACACGTTGCAAATGATATGCATAGCGTCCATTCGTCGCCAGTGTTCTTCATTTTGCTGAACGTTAAGCATCAAGCTCTGCTGCCACTCCACGTACACTCGATGATAAGTTTGCGTCAAAATACTGGAGAATATCATTGGCACGAGGGCGGTGTTGAAGTACCGCATAAACTCCATCCGCAATGCCATCCAGTCTAAATATCCTAGTATCACGTAGTAGTTGCTGATACGTCCACTTGAAAACAGACCTATGCGGCAATCATCTCGTTAGATATCAAGCGGCTTTGTCACCCAGCAGCCTCACCTGCATTCCAGTCACACAATCCGTACACCTACATAATATCAGCATACTTCCTGATGGAATAGGTGTGGGGCTTCGAAAAACGTAATATTATGATACACGAATATTACGACACGACAATATTAAGACAATGTGAGCTGTGGAGATGTCACACTTGCATGTTGGTAAACTAAACCTGCGCTAGGTTTTCGCTTGACTCATTGCGGAGGCAATTGCTGTTTACAGAGACACTACCTCCATATCTCGTATCTCGCATCTCGTATTTCGCATGTCTGTTGGTGTCGCAATATCTAACTTATACAGTTGAATGGTATGAGCTGCATCTCCGTAACGAAACGCAGGCGAGCATACATGTGTGGAGTAATATGTTTCTATTTTAAATCAATGTACTCGTATATGAAGTGGCGTCGTTTCATTCTGGGACACCCTATAATATATAATATATATATTATATATATAATATATATAATATATATATTTTTATCTATATAATATACTATATATATATTATATATATATATATATATATATATATATATATATAAGAGAGAGAGAGAGAGAGAGAGAGAGAGAGAGAGAGAGAGAGAGAGAGAGAGAGAAGAGAGAGAGAGAGAGAGAGAGTTTTCATAAGGTTTTTATGAAACCATTAAAAAAATGGATATACGTAAACTGCAATAGCTTTTACCTTTAAGCATGCACTCCATTTACAAACAAATTAAATGCAACATTTTCTGAGATTTTATATTTTGATAAATAAAGAGAAAAATGAAACCTGTGAAACAAGATTTTCAATATTCCTTATTAAGAAATATAATAAGATTTTTTTTATGTGATCTTTTGATTTTAGTTTCAAATTATTAGCCTGAGCAAATATAAATATTTTTTAAAGTTCTTTTCATAGGTTAGTTGCTGTATCTTGAATTATATTTTTATCGATTGTTCGTATTATAATAATTTCTTACTCTTATTTCTTCAATAGCTATAATGAAAATAATTTGAAAAAGCAATTTTTAAAATCTTTGATCTACACTCTTCAGATGTAGGAGTGTCTTATTATATATTGATAATATGTAAACAGCTACAAGTAGGTAAAAGCGAATATATTAATATGGAAGAATGCAACGTTTGATAGAATTTTAAGATATAAGAGAATAATAGGTAAAGATAACAATATTAAAGAGACACAAAGTTTAGTAATTTTCATTTAAGTATCTCATTACCTATTAATTTTAAACTTGCCAAAAAATCTTCCCGGTTTGTGTCCATTTGTGTAATGATTGACACCATATTTTTTCAATACTGTCAATTGTGAATGAAAACTTACGACCAAAAAATTGAGCCACGCAAAGCGCAGGCGTTAGCCTCGCCAATAGACAAGCCTATTGCCCATGCCAATGCCCATGCCCATGCCCATGCCCCATGCCCATGCCCATACCCATGCCCATGCCCATGACACCATG
>JABUQX010065400.1:55000-57500 GCA_015478945.1 Trachelipus rathkii | reverse complement strand
GAGATAAAAGGTAGTGTGTAGCCAACCCAACTACCACTGTCCCTTTAGTCGCCTACAAAGAAGCGCAGAACATAAGCTGTGGGAATTCTTTCTCCCCAAGCACAGGGAAATATGGAAAGGAATTGTCTGTAATAGTGATATTAGTATTTTATAGTGGTTCAAAGAGTCTAAGAAGTCACGGGATATACCCTACAAATAAAAAAAAAACCAAATTGGAGGTACTCCCATCGCTTCGAGTGCGCTACTCTCCCTCTATTCATTTAGTCGCCTCTTACTGCACGCAGAACACACGGGATGGTTGTTCTTACATCCCTGCATAGAGATGCCCTCTTAAGAATATATATATATATATATATATATATTATATATATATATAATATATATATATATATATTATATATATATATATATATATAATATATATATATATATATATATTATATATATATAGTTGAAAAGGAAGACAAACACCGAGGAGAGTACCATAGATATTAAGAACGTTTCGCGCTATAACTAAGCGCATCATCAGCTATAAGTTAAATATTTAAAAATATAAATGATATCAATAATATTTACGATTATAAAAATATAAAATATATAGAAAACTAAAATTATATAAAAAATTACAAAAAAATTACAGAAAATTACAAAAAATTAAATCATTATTAACCTCTTTTCATAACCTTACATACTGGATGAACCATAAAATGAATAAACAAGAATAAATCCAAAACTATTATACCTAAATTATACATAAATTGGTTGGTGGTTTGAAACTTACTATACTTAAAATCAATATTATAACAGTATAATAAAATGAAAAATTATAAAAGACATATAATGAAAATATTACAATAAATAATTAAGTGGATGAAGATAAAATCAGAGTGAGTTCAGCCTCCAATTCATTAATTGAGAAGGTTCTCCCAAAATTTTCTCTTGCGAGTATCATTGACGGAGGCAAGAATCGAGAAGTCGTTGGTAATGATGGGATGATCTTTTTCGTGGCTATGGCTACGTATGGATGAAAATTCAGGTGAGATAGAGGAAGATTGGTACGGAAAGAAAAACCCTGTGTTTGGCAATCCTGATGCAAAGCTGTAGGCCTGTTTGACCTACATAGCGGGAATTACAGCCAGCACACTTATACAAGAGACTATCGAGGAGTGCAACTCTTATGGGATTAAATCTTTGACCCTGAAAGTACTTAATTTTGAAGTTATTAGTAGAATAAAATAAAGTGCAAATGAAGTGTTCTCTTTAATATAGGTGAGGTTCTAATAGGATGTCGGTTGAATCGACCTGTGAAGAATCGTCAGTTAAATTCTGTTTAGACATCAAAAGTGAGTTAGGTGCGTCTAAAATGGTTTTCAGAAAGTTAAATATGATGTAACAACAGGTATGAAAGAAAGAGATTAAATTACGAAGCTCTTAAATATTGGAGTTTCTGAATGAAAAAGAAATCCAAGAACATACCTTAAAGCCCGTTTAGTCTGCCTGTAAACCGGACAATTTAAACTTATCTGTAAGAAAGCTGAAGTGAGTGCCTAACTGTGGAGGTCGGCCTTGCGTAAAATCTGGTAGAAAAGGAACCGATTATACGAAGACGCCAAAACATCAAGAACGGAAAGCGAATCCATCCACTTCACATTCATGTAAATTTATATTTTTTATGTTGCTTATTAAGGAAATTAAAAAATAAGTCGGCATGTTCTTTGTTAGAAAAAATTAAGAAGCAGTCATCCACATATCTTTTTGAAGGCTGGGGGGGCATTTTTCGAGCCAAGACTGTTCATGATATCAGAGGATGGCGTTGGCGAAGGAGGGACCCAGAGGTGAAACCTATAGCACACCAATCAATCTGGATTAAAAGGATGTTATTAAACAGAAAAATAGAATCTGAGGTGGCTAAATTGATAAATTTTGTAAATTGTCTCTTATTGAGACCTATAAATTCTTGGTTAGAAAACAAAGTATTGGAAATGATTTCACGGGTTTCGGCAACAGAATAGTAAAAGGACTTGAAATATCAAAACTCACCATAAAGGGTTGAGGGAGTGAAGAGATGAAATATATTCCAGGAATTCAAGACGAAATTGTTAAACACGTGTTCGTAATCGTCGTGCCAATTTATTACAGTTTTGTTCTAGTTTTCTACAAGATAGCCTGTGTAAGGGTGACTACAAGGAACTTCTGGAGTTCACTATACTCTTTCTAGGCGGAAGTCAGACTCGTAAAACTACATTTCATTATCCAAGTGCCTTGAATCGCCCAAGATGGATGTCGAAAGCTATATATTGCCTAAAAATATATGTTTCGGAAACAATTGCATCTGAGAACTACAGAAGAACAACAACTTCGAGATATCTGCGTATTTACAATAAAGGTGTATATTGAATCATGGTTTACTTGTCCAGGCGCTGTTGCGGCGCCTTTTAATGACTTCAAGTTAAAGCATTAGCTGATTATCTAGATCCCATGATTTCCAAAGTAGCATTGC
>JABUQX010065400.1:37500-47500 GCA_015478945.1 Trachelipus rathkii | reverse complement strand
ATAATATATTATAAATATATAATATATATATATATATATATAAATAGAAAACAAACAGAGCACATATATATAATATATAATATATACTATTTATTATATATATATAATATATAGTATAATATATATATATATTTATATAATATATTATAAATATACATATATATATATACGTCAAGCTTAAAATTTGTGTCATTCTTGCTTAATTCTTTAAATCCGACGTTGACTAATTTGTATTGCGGATTGCAATAATCATTAATTAAGTACCTTTCATTTTTCCTAAATTTGGAGCTTAAGTTGAACAGTTGAGAGAGAGAAGAGAGGATGAGAGAGATGATGAGACGAGAAACGAGAATCAGATGAGGATGAGAGAGAGAGACGAGAGAGAGAGAGAGAGAGAGAGAACGAGAGAGAGAGAGAGAAACAAAGGGCTCGAGAGAGAGAAGAGAGAGAGGAGAGAGAGAGACTAAATCCTTATTTTGTAATATTGTATGTACATTAAATAACAAAATAAAAATAAAAACAATATTAAATAATTGATTAAAATACAAATTTTGCTCTATTATCATCGTTTTTATACTTTGCCTTAAGGAATATTCTATATTTTATACAAATTTAATCTTTTCTTTAAGCACAACATAGTTATTATTAAATATAAAAAATACTAAGTACATTTTTATAAATATTATTTCTACGTCTTTTACTAAGATATCTGTCTTATAAGATAAAGTAATTTTTTCACAAAATAACATGATTTGCAATAATCTAAAGATGGTCATAACTTATAGATAATTAAAGTAATGATTAAACAACAACATATTCAAACAAATACATACTAAATGATTAATAATTTTATTAGAGACTTTCAATTTTTTTTCAATGCATTATGAAAATCTACTTCAAACTTATTTGTATATTCGACCATTATTCAAACTGTTAAGTTCAAAGGTTTGCTCCGTAATAAGGCTTATAATGCGATCTTACAAGATACAACAATATATCTTAATTTACCGAACCAGATCATCTTAATATAACGTTAAGCATTCTGAAGAATTTTTCTCAAGATCTATTCATGTCTGACCCTTCCTCTACGTTTTAATTTAAAATAAAATTAAGATATTTAATAACATTTAAATATTTTAAAAACTATGAAAAGTTATTTAATTTTACCACGGTTTACTTATTTACGTAGTTCTTTTACAAAAATAATGATTACGCTTTTATTTTAGTTAAAACTTAGTCACAGATCCCAAATAGTATTCTCTGAAATAACTAATATTTTTTGAAGACCATCCATTGGGGAGCTAACAAGACTATTATCCCAATATTATATATACTATCAATATATAATAATATATATATATATATATATTATATATTATATAGTATATATTATATATATATATATATATAATATATATATATATATTATATATATATATATATATATTATAGGCCTGTATAGTGTATGGACGACTCCGTCCAGTTTTTTTGATTTTTTTTTTGTCTTTTTTTTTTAAACATATTGCTAGTATATGATACTAATAATGATTTTCAGTGATGACGGACATGATTTCAAAAGTTCGAAATATTTTAATAATTATTTTAAAAATCAGGTTACAACAAAAAAAAATTCAAAAATGATTCGTATATTTTCCAAAATGATTAGCTTACCAGAAAAAGCGCATACATCATTTGGAATTAGCGTATAAAGCTTATTTACATAAATATATCATATATAGTATATAATACTATATATAATATATTATAATTATATAAATATATATATTAACTATATATATAATATATATATATATATATATATATATATATATATAATTCATACTTGTAATATTACTATAATATTATATATATATATATATGTATATCATAAATGAAATATCTCGCAACAAGTACGACACTTACCAGAAACAAAACAAATTACAATATTTTGGAAATCAGCGTATATTAAAGGCTTATTACAAAAAAACTGCTAAAAAAAAAAATAATAAAAAAATAAAATAAAATTTTTTTTCATAGTGTGCTCGAGCCGACGGGGGACAGAAGGGGGACGTTTTCCATTACCCCGTTAGGGGTAGGGCGTAGGAACCCCCGCGAACAACCCAAATTACCAAAGAGCGGGCTGGGTTTCCGGAGACCCCTCCCCACGGAAGGGGAGTGGGGGAATAGATCCTACCTGTCTTTCCCCCGGAAGGCCAGAGAGAGAAGGACCTCTGTACAACATCAAACTTTTGTTAAAAAAAAAAAAATTAAAACTGACGGATCGTAAACGTTTAAAGGTCCCATATATTTTTGAATCATGTCCGTCACCACTTAAATTAACTGTTAGGATCATATAGTAGAAATAAAAAACCAAAAACAAAAAAAAAAATATTCCAAAAACTGACGGAGTCCGCTCCATAAACAGGGTCCCTATATATAAATATATTATATATATATATATATATATATATATATATATATATATATATATTATATATAAATATATATATATAGTATATAAGTAATATATATATGCCTTGTCTGTTTACCGGACTCCGTTCAGTTTGATTTTTATTCTTGTTAAAATACTTATTTCTAGTATATGACCTAACAATCAAATTTACCAGTGGTAACGGGAAATGAAATTTCAAAAATATAGGATCTTTCCCGTTTTACGGACTCTGGTCAGTTTTTAAATTTTTTTTTTTTTTTTTTGTAGATTACTTTTTTAATAATTGGCTAATATATGATACTAACAATGAATTTAAATGGTAACGGACATGCTTCAAAAGTTCGTAATATTTTTTAAATAACTTCTTTTTAAATAAGTTAATTTTTTGTAATTATTTTGTTTTTTATTCGTTTTTGGGTATGTTTTTTCAAAACTAAATGAATACCCAAAGGCTGAAAGAGCTGAGAGATGACAGGAGGGGGGAGTCTATTCGGCCTTCCGGGGAACGAACAGCGGTAGACTATTTCCCCCCCTCCGTGGAGGGTCTCGTGAACCCCCGCTCTTGTATTTGGGGGTCGCGGGGGTTCCTCCGCCCCATCCCCTACGGGGTATGAGGAGGGACTTCGTCCCCCCCTCTTTCCCCCGTCGGCTCGAGCCTCCTAACATATATATATAGTATATATATATATTATATATAAGTAATAGATAGTATATATATATATATATATATGATATTGGTACTTAAAAAGAAACGAATCTCTTGTACACCTGAGACTAACTCAACTCATAGTAGCATCATATATATGGGGCTTGATGGGGATCTACGTAGATAGAAAACGGCATTTCTTAGTTTTATATATATAATTTTTTTTACAATTTTGTAATACGTTGATATTATCACGCTAAGAATTCAATACATGTAATTAGTGGTCTATATATATATGAGTATTGATCCCCGTACTTTTCGAGGATATTTCATTTTTGAAAAAAATATTTAAACAAAATTGTGATTTTTACAAAAAATTATTTAAAATATTTCGAACTTTTGAGAATCATGTCCGTTACCCCACTGAAATTCATGTAGTATTCAGTATAGAAGGGCAATATATTTAAAGAAACAAAAACAAAAAAAAAATCAAAACTGACGGATAGTCGTAAAACAGAATAGGACCCATATATATATATAATACAGTATATTATATATATATATATACATACGGCGTATATCTACTAGTACATCTACTACTAATCAGCCACCTAACAATTTTCAGGTACACTACTACAAATCCAGTGACGCATACGCACGCAATTAAAATTTTCCATACCACACTCAGCCATAAATAATATTATATATAATATATATATTAGAAAACATTGAGTAGTATATCGGCAGGATTGACATTCCTGCAGCGATTTCTTGAAAACTATTTGAGCTATCGCTTTAAAACTTGGTATATGTTCTATGTATGTGTTAAGCTCGTTACACGCGAAATTTCAAGTGTCTAGGATGTATATAGGGGGTACCTCCCTCCGAGAGCGTAGCTGAAATATGTCGCCTTACGCTGTTGTTGCAGCTTCCGAGCGAGTGAAGATTAGGCCAACATGAGTTCGAGTCGACCGAACACCTGGCAGACAGACCGAAGGTCTGTCGTCTGTCTGTATTATTATATTATTATTAATTATTATTATTATTTATTTATTATTATTATTATTATTATATTCATTATTATATATTATTAATTTACGTCGAAAAAATTGAGCTCACGCAGTGAGCTCAATTTTGAGCCGACTTCAGCTCAACCCACGGTTCCATCTCCGCTACGATCAGCCTCAAGCTCAATCTGTGACTCCGCTGCGCACCGCTCCGCACCGCTGCGCACCGCACCGCTCCGACCTCCAGCTCTGACTCCCTATTATATATATAATATATATATAATATTATATTAAATAATATATATATATATATATATAATAACTATATATAATATATAATATATATATATATATATATATATATTATATATTATATATACTATCATATATATAATATAATAATATATATATATAAATGTGGTTGGGTGTGGAAATGATTTTTAGGCTCCGGTTCCGGCTCAGCCATGGCTCCGAGAATATATCTACATGGGGTTAGAGTTTATTCATATCGGGTTAAAAAATTGGAGGGGGGTTAGATGGTGACGTAACCTCATCGTTAACGAGGTTACATGACCCTGCCACCCCCAAGGGGGGATGCTGGCCCCTCAAACATTGAATATTTTGACGTAGAAAGCTGAAACTCAGTATACAAATCTTCATACTAAGTATCTTCATTGTTTAGATGAGGTTAACATAACAAGCGCATCCTCCATTGGGGGGACCACTAGCCCCCTAAACAGTGAAATTGACGTAGAAGGCCCTGAAACTTGGATATACACCCGTCATATTTAAGGTACCCATAATCTTATATTATGGCGCTTAAAATATCCGTTACACGCCCCAGAGTGGGTGGTGACCCCTTCATTTCATAGGGAAATTGAACATTAAAACGATGAAACTCAAGTACTTATTACCATTCATATAAGGCGTTCTCACATCATATATGGGTTAAATAGTCGTACACACCCCAGAGTGGAGCGGTGACCCCCCAATCATAGGAAATTGACATAGAACGATGAAACTCGGTATATACCCATCATATAAGGTACTCACAACATATATGGGTTAAATAGCCGTACACACCACAAAGGGGGTCTCCGGCCACTAAACCTGAAATATTGACATAGAACGACGAAACTTGGTATACATCTTTCTTATGATGTATCCTCGAAACAGAAATAAAAAAATTAAAAAAAAAAAAATAAAAATAAAAAAAAATTATAAAAAAAAAATTAAAAAAAAAAAAAAAAATTAAAATTAAATTTTTTTTTTTTTTTTTTAAATTTAAAAAATTAAACATTTTTTTAATTCTTTTTAAGTTTATAACTTAAAAAAAATACGTTTTTATATAAATCAAACCAGCCCCCAGAGCCTCCAGAGCCTCCAGAGCCTCCAGAGCCTTCAGAGCCTCCAGAGCCTCCAGAACCTTCCCGTCATCCCCACCCTCCCCAACCCTCCCCAGCCTCGCCACCCTCCCCATCTATGATCTATTGATTCAATGATCTGTTGATTCATGTCATATTTTGTATAACATAACATAGAAATGAAGTTCTTTTATACTGACCAACGAATATATGCTCATGTGACAAAGTTTTCACATCAATAATGCTAACATGCCATAATCTGAACTAAGAATATAATGTACAACGACAAACCTAACACGCATTAAACACGAATAAACTGCTAACATTAACAAAGTTCCATACTTAACAACAGTAAAGTAACTAACATTGAACACAGAACGTAACCTACTCACACTTTTTCTATTATATCATGGCTATTTTTACATTAACATAGTAATATTTAACAAAATTTTATAATGACCTTGTCTAAATATCATGCTGATCAATGAATATATGCAACGTAACAAAGTTTTCACAATCAGATAAAGCAAACATTGGCTATCACTGAAACTACGAATATAATGTAACCCACAAGCCTAATCACATCTTAAACACGAATAAATAGATAACATTAACAAAGTTTCATACTTAAACAATAGTAAAGTAACTAAACAATGCATACAGACGCTTAACCTATTTCACAACTTTCTCAAACTATATCTAACATACGTTTTGTAATTTACAATTAACATAGTAACATTTAACAATAATGTACCATATCCTAACCTAATTAATCTTACTGATCAATGAATATATTGCTAACGTAACAAGTTTTCACATCAATAAAGCAAACATAGCATCAACTTGAACTAAGAATATTATAATGATAACAATGATTTAAAAACCTAACATTACCTTACGCTCAAAATTTAAACTGCTAACAATAACAAAGTTACACACTTAACAGCAGTAAAGTAACTAACAATACATACAGAACGAACAGGTGTGAAACTGATGTAGTAAATATTCATTTAATAAATCAGTCTGCATTGATTGTTTACTTATTTATTTATTTTTTCAAATTTTTAATTTCATTTCTTTTAAAACTTTTTGTTTTTTTTATTAAAAAAAGAATTTTTATTTTTAATTTCATTTCTTTAAAACTTTTTGTTTTTAATTTCATTTCTGGATAAACATAGCGTAAAAATGTAAAAATAAGTTCTTTTATACAAACCTTCGAATATATGCTAACGTAACAAAGTCTTCACATCAATAAAGCATAACATACCATAACCGGAACTCCATATATAATTATACAACGACAAAAACCTAACATATCTTAAGAGCGAATAAACAGCTATCATTAACAAAGTTCCATACTTAACAACAGCTAAAGTAACTAACCATTGCAACAAAACCTACCCTATTCACACTTTTTCAAAAATATCTCTAACATACCACTGTTATTTTACATTAACAGTAAGGTAACATTTTAACAAAAAATTTATCATAACCTTAACCTAATTATCATACTGACCAATGAATATATGCTAACATAACAAAGTTTTCACATCAATGAAGCTAACATATCGCCTAACCTAAACTCAGAATATAGTATACAACGACAAATGCCTAACATATCTTAAGCACGATAAATAGCTACATTAACAAAGTTTCCATACTTAACAACAGTAAAATAACTAACATTGCAACAAAGTACCCTGATTCCACACTTTCTCAAACATTTCTCTAACATATCACTGTTTTATTTTTACATTAACACCGTAACAATTTAAAAAAAAATTAATTCATTACCTCACCTAAAACATCTATACTGATCAACGGAAATAGCTTAACGTAACAAAGTCGTCTTCATATCAATAAAGCTAACATATTCATAACCAGAACTCAGAATATAATATACAACCAAAAACCTAACATTATTTCTTAAAGTACGAAAAACAACTAACATTTAACAAAAGTTCCATACTTAACAACAGTAAGTACCTAACACTTCGTACAAAACGCTTGCCTTTCACATAATGTTTTTTCTTTTGTTTAAAAACTTTTTATATATTTTTAATTTTTATTTCTTTAAAATTTTTGTTTTTAAAAATTTTTATTTATTTAATTTATTCAAAAAACTTTTGTTTTAAAAAAAACTTTTATTTATTTTAGTTTTATTTCTTTAAAACTTTTTTTGTTTCCCAAAGTTTTATTTATTTTCAATTTTTATTTCCTTTAAAACTTTTTTTTTTTTTTTTTTTTTTTAAACTTTAAATTTTTAATTTTATTTTTTTAAATCTTTTTTTTTTTTTCTAAATTTTAAAACTTTTTATGTTTCTAACGTAACAAATTTCCATTTTTGACCTACAAACATTCAACCAGTAAAACAGTAAATCAGTAAAATCAAACCACATTACCCCGCCCTCCCCACCCCCCTGATATATAGATCTCACTGATCTAACGATCTCTATTGACCTCTTGATCTATTTAGGATAACAGCTAACATAAAGTTTTATTCCCCGATAGAGTTAAACTACGAACATAACATACTTAACACAACAACCCCGCACGAATAAGCAGCCAGCACTTAACATCTAAAACAACAAAGTTCACTTTAGTGGGAAGTAAACAAGTTCTCATTTTTATAACATTATAATTTTCAATGAAAAGAACACAATAAATAAATACATAAAAACATTCGCATTTTTTATTCTAAATATATTAATTCGTCTAATCAGGGGACATAGGATTCTGTATAATTGAGCAAGTTCTATATATTTCTCCAGAGATTCACAACTTCCATCGAAATGATGTAAGTAAAAATGCATTCTGCAACACTAAACCATTTTCTGCAGTATTTTGGTCAACAGCACTCAATCGTTCACGCCAGAGAGAAGTAAACGAATCTATGCTGATAGTTATTAGTGCACTCCTATATATCGCATTATACGGTAAACCACATGTTTCAGGTTGTAATATGTCATAGATTTACACCATGAGCTATATGAATTAAGTCCTCGAGTATGTCGACCTTCTTTTTAAGGATGAGCTATTAATTCGTTTCCATTTTAACCAAAAACTGTTAATATTTTCCGAGGAACTGACAGAAATGAAAAACCTATACACGTACGAACGAATGTGACAGCATCGAGGGTTTTCCAATAGTTGCGTACACCAATACTTTTAACATTATCAGATGCCGGTGAAAACAACATCTATTTCTATTATAACCTCTCACACTGTCACCTCTGATAGATATATTCATCAGGAAGCGATGAATCAGATGACACATACTCAGCCTTTACCCAAGCTTTCCGCGGTATCGATAAATCTTGCAGGAATTCTTCAAACCGAAATGAATAAAGGTCTATTACTTGCACCTCCGAATGGGATGCAGGTAATATATCGCTTTCCATTCGTTTTACGAAAAAATATAAATGACACATCGTTGGGTATTACGAAGGTCCTCGTAAAGATATCACTAACATGCTCAGGAGCAGAATGAGAGGTCATCATAGCAGCACAGCGAAAAATGTCTTACTGACGAAATTCGTGTGTATAAACAGTCCTAAAAGGTAACGAGATTCTTTCTTTCGACCAATCAGAAGAAAGTGAACAAGTATATGACGAACGAACGAACGAACCATATCGGTTCAAATAATTCCATGTAGAAGCTTTATACCCTAATTGTTTTCTACTCGTGTTTGTATTTTCATGTTCATGCTTTACATTTGATTCATTTTCCGTTCGTATTTGTATTTTCAAACCCAGGTCTTACGAGCAATTCGCTTATTTTTGGTATATGTATTTTCCTGTCATTAGAGTGATTAGATACAGGTCGAGTTTCAACTCGGGCTTACGTTGCAATTTCGTTTTTCAAGCGCGTATTTGTTATTTCCTGTATAATTAGATTATCAGAGGACAAGTTGAGGGAAGAAATTGTCAACTCCTCCCACTTTTTCGAACATTACGCAATGAATATGATTCTTCTTTTACAACGAATATAGGCTGACGTAACAAAGTTTTTCCCATTAATAAAGCTATCTTAGCATCATCTAAACTATGAATATAATGCACAACGACCAAACCTGAACACACTTTAAAACATGAATTAAACTGTTAACGCTTAACAAAGTTCTTGACACCTTAACAACAGTAAAGTAAACTAAACATAGCATACAAAGACGTAACCTATTCATACTTTATCAAGCATATATCTAACATAACAATGTTAATTTATTATTAACATAGTAATTATTTAACAAAAATTTATCACAAAACATTGGTTAAATTATCATACTGAATCAACGAATATTACTCTAACGTAATAAGTTTCCACCTCAATAAGCTAACAAGCATAACATGAACAGAAAATAATGTACAACGACAGAACCTAACAACAACTTAACACCACGAATAAAACTGTTATCATAACAAAGTTTCCATGACTTAACACCAGAAAGTAACTAACATTACATGCAAAAACGGCACTCTATTATCATTACTTTTTTCAAGCATATCTCAAACATATTAACGTTAATCTTTT
>JABUQX010065400.1:15000-20000 GCA_015478945.1 Trachelipus rathkii | reverse complement strand
ATATATATATATATATATATATATATATATATGGTGCATTCTGAAGTCGTCTGTGAAAAATTTGGCGCATGGTATACAAAAGGTTGGCCACCCCTGCAGTTTAACTCTTCATTACAATTTTTAACAAGTGATGCCCTACGGAAAAGTATCTCATTGTCAATAAAAAATCTTCATTATATATTTTTACCTTTGAAGTAAATTCTTTCACAGACATAATAACTTTCTTTTTAAAATTAATAATATAGAAGTTTTAACCAGTTATGCACGTAATCTCATACGCTCTTTAACAAGTAATCTTTCTTCTCCCTGTACTCCATAACCTATGAATATGACATTTTCTCCAACGGAGAATGGATAGGGAGACGAAAACCAATCTACAAATTTTTGAAAATCTTTATCTTTTGATATTCGAGGGATCCTGGCATCCTTATGTTGCTCTGTTATATCGAATGATCTATTACAGAAAACTTCAATCTACTGTGAAATATCAAAAATAATTAGCATTGTGAGAATCCATTTTGCCAGAGTACTGTCAGAAATATTATTATTATAATTAATATATATATATTATAGCAAAGAAAAACTGTAAGTTGGTATATATATATATATATATATATATATATATATATATATATATATATATATATATATATATATATATATATATATATATATATATATATATATATATATATATATATATATATATATATATATATATATTTATATATATGTGCGCAACATCGAAAAGGCAACGATTAAATTCATTTCAAAATATTGTTACTGTAGGCTATCGCAATACATATGTGTATCTACGTGCTCGTCTCCACACCACCTTTTGGTAGAGCATTTGGCTCGTTTTTTTTAAATGGTTTCCCCTGTAAGACTAACTCGGTTTCAATAAATATATAATTGAACGACATGGGGCTAATACTGTCAGCAGTACCAGAAGGTCATTGTCCTCCCCAACTATCATCACACATTCGTAATTATCTGCCAATCCAATAGTGGTATTTATAATTAGAGAGGCAGCATCCTCGGCTTCATCCTCAGTAGCATCCTCGGCAGCATCCTCATTAGTATTCTCGGCAGCTTGTTTCACAAAAAAAAAAATTTTTTTTTTTTTAGTTTCTGACATATCTTGGAGTTGAGCTGCTCTTTTTTTTATTGTTCGACAAAAATTGCTGTTAAGGCATAGTTGTTACCATCTGCTCATCGAATGTTACATTTACGGAAGTATATTTCTTTCTTTCAAAGTAGCCAAGCTATTTCCGTTTTTTTGGCAGCTATAATAACAGCATATCCGTCGAAAACAATTATTTCGCTGTATTTGAAGTACTTTTTCACGTAGTTCTCTTATTTCGATAATGTATAGAAAACTCTTCTTTGGTTTGCCAGAGAACTCGCTGAAAAAGAAATCTGCCGTCGACAATGTACTTAGCATTGCTCAAGCTTATCTTTTCGGTTACAGGAGTAGACAACTCATTAAACCACAATTTCCTCGTTTTCCACATTCCTACTTCATCAAAGAGCGAAAGTGAATAAGGGAGAACTATAATTCAAATTAATGCTTTAACCAATCTATTAGATTTTTTAGCAAGTGAAATTCTACGGAAAAGTATATCAGGATCAATAGGAATGTCCTTCGTTAGATATTTTGACTTTTGAAGTAAATTCTTTTAGAGACATAACTCGATTTTTCTTTATATAATTAACAATATTACAATTTTAAACAATTATGCACGTCACTGAACATATCCCGATCTCGTACGCTCTGTAACAATTAATCTTCTCGTCTCCCGTACTCCATTACTTAAGAACATGACATTCTCTCCAACAGAGAATGGATAGTGAGACGAAGACCAATCTACAAACTTTTAAAATTTTCTCTATCTTTTAATTTTCGGCTGGATCTTGGCTTCTCTATGTTGATCTGTTATAGCGAATGATATTTGACAGAATTCTTCATTCTATTTTGAAATATCAAGAATAATGGCCATTGTGAGAATCCATTTTGTCAAACTACTGTAAGAAATACCTCGTCCATGAGTCAAGCCACCAGTACTCTTCATCGACCTCATTGGAGTTTCACACAATCTACTCTTAAGTAAATTAGAGAGACTTGGTATCACTAATGGTCCACTACAATGGTTTCAGTCTTACTTATCTGACCGAACACAATACGTTCATTTAGGAGACACATCATCCTCACTTGACTCAATTTCCCACGGTGTCCCTCAGGGCTCTATACTGGGGCCGCTATTCTTTAATATATATACTAATGACTTTCAAAATTGTCACAGTTCAATATACTCTCAATATGCTGACGACACTGCAATCTTAATATCAGACCGTAATATAAACACACTTAACGAAAAAGTAAATAATGAATTAAAAAACATTATAACATGGGTAGAGGCAAACAGACTCTCCCTAAATCTAGAAAAAACAAATTACCTAGTAATAACAAATCAAAAGAACCCTGTTCAACTAAATGTAAGAGCAAAAAATATAACTATAAATCGGCTATCGTCTGCCAAGTTACTAGGTGTTATCCTTGATGACAAGCTTTCTTTCAAAGAACACATAAATAGTCTCATTAGCAAATTATCCTATGCTAACTATGCATTCCTAAAGATAAGGAATTTTGTTCCAAAATATATTTTAAAAACCTTTACTATAGTCTTGTTTATCCTCACCTACTCTACTGTCTTTCAGTTTGGGGTTGTGCAAGTGAATACCTGCTACAACCTCTAATCGTTATGCAAAAGAAAATAATTCGTGTAATATCAGGGCCCCGAAACTACCGTGAACACACAACCCCACTATTCAAAAATTTGTCTATACTAAAACTTAATGATATTTATACCCTAACAGTAAGTAGTCACATCTTTAAATTCACAAATGGAACTGCAAATGATCTTTTGACTAACATACTTGTACAAAACCAAACTTTAAGAACAAACAATCTCCGTAGCACAAATTCCCATACCTTAGACAAAGCAAAATTCACCCTAACGAAATCGCGGAGGGCCATCTCATATAAGGGCATAGAATTGTGGAATAATCTCCCTAAAAATGTACAGGAGTCAATCACCATTGGGTCGTTTCGTAGAAATATCAGAAGCTTCTTATTATCTAAATACTAACGAGGACATTCCTACCCTCGTTAGGTCATATTCTACGACGAATGGTGACGATTCCTATAGCAGTCATTAATAATTTTCTTTAGCTCTCATAATTTCTCTTAGAATTTAAAAGTCAATGATGATAGGGGTTTGATGTTATGAATACCAATATAACCATTATTATTATTATTATTATTATTATTATTATTATTATTATTATTATTATTATTATTATTATTATTATTATTATTATTATTATTATTATTATTATTATTATTATTATTATTATTATTATTATTATTATTATTATTATTATTATTATTATTATTATTATTATATGTAGTTATAATGGTATAATTATTATTATTGTTATTACTATTATTTTTTATTACTAATGTTATTATTACTATTATTATTACTATATATACTACTAGTTGTACTAATAGTGTTGGTGGTATTATTATTATTATTATTATTATTATTATTATTATTATTATTATTATTATTATTATTATTATATTATTATTATTATTATTATTATTATTATTATTATTATTATTATTATTATTATTATTATTATTATTTTTATTATTATTATTATTATTATTATTATTATTATTATTATTATTATTATTATTATTATTATTATTATTATTATTATTATTATTATTATTATTATTATTATTATTATTATTATTATTATTATTATTATTATTATTATTATTATTATTATTATTATTATTATTATTATTATTATTATTATTATTATTATTATTATTATTGTTATTATTGTTATTATTGTTATTATTGTTATTATTGTTATTATTGTTATTATTGTTATTATTGTTATTATTATTATTATTATTATTATTATTTTTATTTTTATTTTTATTTTTATTTTTATTTTTATTTTTTTTATTTTTATTTTTATTTTTATTTTTATTTTTATTTTTATTTTTATTTTTATTTTTATTTTTATTTTTATTTTTATTTTTATTTTTATTATTATTATTATTATTATTATTATTATTATTATTATTATTATTATTATTATTATTATTATTATTATTATTATTATTATTATTATTATTATTATTATTATTATTATTATTATTATTATTATTATTATTATTATTATTATTATTATTATTATTATTATTATTATTATTATTATTATTATTATTATTATTTTTTACATGATACCACCACTCACGGGCAATGCCCTTTTCAAAAGGAGGGGGCAAAAAAATAAATAAATAAATAAATAAATAAATAAAAATTACATAAAGAAAAATAAAAATTAAAATAAATGGAAAGTAAACCCACCCTGTTGCCTAACGCAATTTCCTCAGGTGGGCGCAGACGCGGGACTTAAATAGAATATATCAATATTAAATATTGCGGGGAAAATAAAAGAAGGCAAGGAGTCCACAAACAGATGTGGCTGGAAAGAAGGAGGTACCACAACGAGTGATCCTTGAGTCTCCAATATTCACACAATTTTCATGAGAGAACAAGGCCCCTCTTGTGTTACGAGGGCGACGCAGTGGTGGAGGAATGCGAGATGTCAATTCTCGCGAGCACCTGCCGTTGTAATACCTATAGAAAAGAGATAGGGCACCTATGTCACGACGCAGAGAAAGAGGGTCAAGGGAGTCAGAGAGTATGGGACAGTTTATAAGCCTCTTAGCCTTAGCTTCAACTCTATCCAAAAGGAGGGTGGAACCGGATCCACTCCAAATGTGGGAACAGTATTCCATGCAGGGTCGAATAAGACCTTTATATAACTGGAGTATTTGAGCAGAAGAAAAAAATTCACGCAATCTGAACAGAATTCCCAGCTTTTTTGAGGCCATTTTAGCAACCAATGTG